>RJWK010042435.1:0-19109 GCA_004363435.1 Platanista minor
AGCTCCGCTCCAGCACGTCTTGTGCCCGCCCACCCTTCCTGGCCCTCCATCCTGTCTGCTCACTGCTGACGCTCCATGCCAGAGGGCCCCTGGCCCAGGCCACCGCAGGTGGGACTCCTGCCACGGCGCATCAGCCAGGCAGAGGCGCGCCCTCTTCCGTCAGCCCTCACCCGTGCGCCTGAGCCACATGCCAGATGGCCCCCCGCAGGCTGGGTGCACAGCAGGCTGGACGCCCGGCAGGCTGGACCCCCTGACTGCACGGGCCCATGCTCCCGGAGACCTCCCCCTCCGCAGGCCAGCTGCAGGCATCCTTTCAGCTCTCAGCCCGGCGCTGCCCGCTCGCACCCATGCAAGCAGCGCTCCGCCAGGACAGGAGATGTGCCAGCCACAGCCGCCGCCGGCCCGCGGTGCCCGCCTCCTGGGAACACCCAGGCGTTTTCACCCTCACCTCTGCTGGGCCCACGAGGGCCACGACTGCTCACCCCAACGCACAGGTCTCATGAGGACGCCACACAGCACAACCTCTACAGGCTCTGCACGAGGGCACAGTCGGGGCCGGGTTCCAGTCTGCTCCGCGCCTGTGTCACTTCACTGCGGAGGGGTGGCTTCACCTCCTCGCGCTCAGCCAGGAGACAGGGCTCACTGCGCTGTCACGAGAGCCGAACGGTTCCTCGTGACAGAGTACTGGCAAGGTCTCCCCGACACGTGGAGAGCTCCACCGCGGCTACAGCTGTGTTTCTGATAAACCGTTTCAGACACACGACAGCGTGGACAAGCAGCAGTCACCATGGCTGGCCCGGCACCCCGCAGGGGAGGAGGGGGTCGGAGGAAGCAGGCCCCGCGTGGAGCGAGGCGGTGAGACGCCCGTGCGTGGCTGTCCTGGGGGAACACTTCTGCAGGTAGGTGTCCAAGCACAGCCTGGTCGAGAGCAAGGGCAGCTCCTGGAAGATGCCTCAGAAAGAGCTCAACCACATGCCGGCAGACTCGGCGGACTGCAAGGCTGCTCACAAGCTCACCCAGAACCTGAGCACCAGCTGCGATGGGCGCATCCGCTTCAACAAGTCCTGGACCCTGAGAGGCGGCATCACTAGCCCCACGCCAACCTCATCGCCAGCAGGAGCCACAGGGCAGCAGCCAGAGGACCCGTCCCACCATGTCCGCGCCCGCTGCGCTTCCTTGGCTCCCTCTCAGCCTCCTCTGCCCACCCAGGCCCCTGTCCTCTCTTGTCCCTCAGACCTTCTCCTGACTACTGTTGAACAGGGGGAGGGGGGCTGTTCCTTTGTGAGGGTCTCTGTCCCTGGAGCCAGCAGGCCCTGGCCCCTCTGTGACAATGCTGTTTGGGGGACCCAAGAGCTGCCCCTCCTGTTCAGTCCATCTACCCTTCCAACCTCGGACTGCCCTGCCTGACCCTGGGCCTCCCCTGACCTTAGAGGCCAGCTGGCTGCCTCAGGCCTCCCCGCTCCGGCAGCACTCAGCCCCACCACGGGGAGGGGAGACTTGCAGGGACCGCCCTCCAGCTGCCTCGGGGTCTGGGAACAGCTAAGCAGGGTGGAGCCCCTCCCTCCTCCTCAGCCACTGAAATGGGCAACAAAGGCTGGATTTGGGGTTTGTGTCCCCCTCACCCAGTCCCTCTGTAATGTTCATTAAAGCCTTTGCACTCCTTGGGAAAAAAAAAAATACGGAAAACCAAATACCCACAAACCCACACAGCTAAACTGTCACCAGCACAACCTGGGACTCCATGGGCTCCTCAGAGGTTGCTCTCCCTACCCCTGGCCTCCTCACACGTCTTCTGAGAGCCTCCCGTGAGCCTCGCCTCCCAGTCCTCAGGCCTCCCTCCCGCTGTCCGGCAGAGCCACTGGACGGTGCAGACACGGCCACACAGGACTTCCAAGTCTAGGGCGTAGAAGGCCTCCACCCTGCCCCCTGTGACCACCTGCTGGGGGCACGACTGGTCTCCGAGTGGAGTGCGGCACCTTGCAGGAAGGTCCTCTGGCCCACTCCGGCCTTCAGATGAGGCTGCAGCCCCAGCTGACACCCTAACTGCGACCTCATGAGAGACCCTGAGGCAGCACCACCCAGCTGAGCTGCTCCCAAACTCCCAACCCAGAGACACCAAGACAAGCAATGCATGTTGTTGTCTTAAGGCACTAAGCTTTGCGGTGACCTGCTACGCAGCAATAGACACCTAATACAAATGTTCATGCAGAGCTGAGACCTAAAACAGTGGTGCAACTCTAATGAAGCTGTAAAAATCAGGGTCAGAGAAAGTGGGAAGAGGCTTCAGAAATCGGAAACTGAGGTGAAAAACACCTGCTGATAAAAGTGCTACCAACACTGGTGTCTTAGTAAACTCTCTCCCCTTGCGGGAGGCTTCACCCAGCCGCTCTCACCTCCTCGTGTGCATACCACACATGGGCATAGCACGGCTGCTGGCAGCTGTCCACCAGCCCCGCCAGCTCCTCACGGGCCACGGACCCGTCTCCCAGCACATGCCTCTCCCCCACCTCCAGCCCCTGGGGTAGGATTCAGGAGCAGAGTGAGCTGCACGTCCAAGCTAAGCCTGCTGGGCGAAGACGGACCATCGAAACGTGTTAACAAAGAGCTCAACCGGTTTCAAGAAGCTCTCCATTTGCAAGGAGAAAGCTGGAAATGTGCAGCAAAAAAAGTTGGCAAGTGGCAACCAAATGTCCTTGAGAGTCACAGTCTTCTATCTAGTGACCCCAGAAAAGGGGGCTCCATCCACTCTGTCCCTCAAGGGCTGGCCACTGATTAACCAAGTAACAACCAAACAGAAACCATCCTTGGGTGCACCACCATTCTCCAAAAAGAAAGAAGCCCCTAGAAAGACCCAGATTATTCTACAGGATGGAATCAGGGAGCAGCTTCCTCAATTCAAGTCTAGAATTACTCATTACAGAACCAACACAAACACACTTGTTAATAACAGGTAAAGAATATCCTAGTAGCCATCACTTTTCTGACAACATGGAATTATCAAAGCCCACCAGCACCCAAACCCAGATAGGAGGGGAAGGGCTCATGGGGCTCACCCCCCACAAAGACCAAGGAGAGGCAGCAGAACTGAACTGTAACTGTGCACCTTCAGTTTGGTGTTTGCACTGAGCACGATGCCCATGGCAAAGCTGTGTAGAGCGGGCTCTGGAGGAATGCTCAGAGGCAGAGAGGCTGTGCTGTGAGCTGCAGGGGGTCTGGGTGCGCAGCACAGCCCCACGCTGCCGCCTCTGGTGTACAGCTCATCAGCAATCTCCGCAGCGATAAACTTCTGTTTGTTCTTGCTATGTACCGCAGTGCTGGAAGGGTTGATGGAGAGCAAGTTGGTTCCTCAAAAGTAAAAAGGGTGGTCTCTGGAAAGTGGTCTGAATTCTCTTTCACACTTTCAAGCGAGTGGAGATTGCACGGAGATACGTAGGGACCAGGAAGAGGCCGGGGTGCGGCCAGCTGGCTGTGCTGAGCTGTCACGGCCATGCCCTGCTCCCGGCATCTGAGAGCAGGGGCTCCTCCCCAGGCGTGATGGGGGTCCAGCTTCAAACACGGGCGTCGCACAGCCTGAGCTTACAGCTCGCACCTCACCCACAGCAGGCCCAGCGCCGTAAGTGCACACTGCTCTCCGTGCTCCGGCTGGTCCACACCCCCAGTTCCCCACCAGGTGTCAGCACCTGGACAGAGGCACGGACCTGGAGCTACACCCGGACTCTGCATGGATGCAGGTAGGCAAAACAAAACAGTGGGCATGATGCACTTTTCACACTTCGGTGACAGGATCTGCACATCCTCCAGCAACTTACTCTCCTCCTGGACGTGCAGTAAGTCTAGAGTTACGCAGCAGGACATGCCACCATCTGTCATTCCTTCCACAGCATCTTACGGTTCTGAACACTGTGCTGCCTCCTTCGGCGTGAGGGCAAAACTCCTCAGGGGTAAATACCTTGCGTTGAAATTACAAGACAAAGAGAACGTGCATCTTCAATTTCCCTAGCTGTTGCCAAATCTCTCTTGAAACTAAGTGCAAGGAACGACCCTCTGCCAGCCCTGTGTGGGGTTCCCGCCGCGGCTCATCTCCTTGACCGCAGGGGCGCCAGGCTTGTATCCACTCGCCTCGCCATGACCGTGACACACGGCGCCCTGCTGTCCCCAGGCGCAGCAGCCCCTCTCTGTGAACGCACCGGCCGTCCAGGTTCTTCTGTAAACACTGCCCTTCTCAAAGCCTTCGCACTCTGTCCTTCAGGGTCGCTTGAGCTCTGCACACGTGGCTTTCATCTCATTCTAACACAGCTCCTTTAGGGTCAGCCTGCCTTAAGGACCCCTCCCCCGCAAAGAGACAAAGCTCTTCTCCCGTGGCGGCCGAGTTCTGACCTCACCAGTGTGGTCCCAGTGCCTGTCCTGAGCAGCCAGCCCACTCAGCTGGCCAGCAGTCCCTTCCCATCTGCCTCCACACGCTTGCGAGTCTGCTTCTGGGTTCTGCTCTGTGCAGTTTTCAGTAACAGAACTTCTGTGTAGGGCAAGTCCTCGGGCTGAGCTTCTCTTCAAACGTGGCTATGCTAGCATCTACTTAAAAAGGCAAAGAAATTCCTGTTGGGAGTTCTCCCAGGATGATACTGGATTTACAGTTTAACAGAGGAGAGATGACAACTTCAACTTCAGAATACTGTTCTGAGCACTGTGCTGCCTCCTATTTATCTCTGTTTAGGTCTGCTAAAATATGAGCTATTTTTCTCCAAAGTTATACATATTTTGTCATATTTATCCCTTGGTACCTTATTTTGTTACTATCACAGACACTACATTTTTGGCGTTCCACTTCCTCTCTGTGCGTTGCTCTCATCTTCCCTGGTGCTGGGAACTCTTCCTGAGTCTCAAGGTTTCCTGTACACTCCCTTAAGCCTCCACGTGGACCGCCTCCTCTACAGTCAGGCCTCTTTATTTTTTTTCTCCTCTTACTGTACTGCCAGTACTTTCACTACAATATTTAATGTCAGTGGTGACAGAAGGGTATCCTGACTTGTTCATGATTAGAGAGAGAGTGCTTCTACAGTTCCTTCAATACTTGTGATGCTTAAAGTTTCTGATAATCACCCTTCAGCAGTTTAAAGGAAGTTCCCTTCTAATCCTGGCTTGCTTTGTATCAAAAAGCAATGACTTGGGCCGTCCCTGGTGGCGCACTGGTTAAGAATCCGCCTGCCAATGCAGGGGACACAGGTTCGAGCCCCGGTCCGGGAAGATCCCATGTGCCACGGAGCAACTAAGCCTGTGCGCCACAACTACTGAGCCTGCGCTCTAGAGCCCACGCTCTACAACAGAAGCCCCCACAATGAGAAGCACGTGCACTGCAACGAAGGGTAGCCCACGCTCGCGGCAACTAGAGAAAGCCCACACGCAGCAACAAAGACCCAATGACGCCAAAAATAAATAAATTAAAACAAACAAACAAACAGTGACTTCTGGGGAATTCCCTGGTGGTCCAGTGGTTAGGACTCTGCACTCTCACTGCCAGTGGCCCAGGTTCAATCCCTGGTTGCGGAACTAAGATCCCACAAGTTGCGTGGCATGGCAAAAAAAGCAATGACTTTTATCAAATGCCTTTTCTCCACCTACTGAGATGATCGTTTAATGTGCGACAGCAAATCACAATAACAGATTTTCTAACATTACACCTGCCTTACATTCCTGAGAAAAGTCCCACCAACCCACTCACTTCAAGTAACAGTGAAGAACTAAAGATGGCGGCCTAATCCCTTTAGTTCTTTACAATGGAATCAAGCCCGGACCATGCCCAAAGAGACGGTTCATTCTATAAAAACGATTAAGAACACTAGTCAAATGTCTTAGTCACTGACATAGTACTTCCCTTCAAACGCCATGGTGCCAGTGGCTGCGTTAGGTTCTGTAACCGCCTCCCAGGGAAGACGCTAACCCAGGACCAGATGTTCAGGATAAGGCTGAGCTTCTAGCAAAGAGCAGCCCACGGCCCACTGTCCCCGTGGGAGTATTTTAGTAACCCGGAGTGCAAAGGCAAATATCTTTGCTCCCAAAAGTTAAAATGGCCGTTCCCTAACAACACTTACTTATTAGATCTAAAATCTACACAAGGCTGGTTACACACTGTGCTGATAATGCTGAGGAACAGGTGATTCTGCACTGCAAGGGACGTCCCTCAAATGCAGAAACTCCCCAGAATGCAAACACAACAACTTAGAAGCCATCACAACACCGACCTCGTCCCTGTGCTTTTGACAGAAGACCAGAAACTGGGCCGCTGCATCGCCCTTCCTGCTTCTCGGAGTGGGGGCCACGGCCTTCCTCCTCCCTGGAGGAGACCCCACTCCTCGCTTGGGCTCGGCCTCTGCTGTCTTTTGAGGAGTGTTCTTTCCTGTCCCCAGGTCGCTGTCTTGGTTCTCAGCAGAGCAGGACAGCTGGGCTCTCCGTCTCCTCTTGACAGGAACGCCCTCTTCCCTCGTGGACTTGGGGCTGTCAGCAGCTTCTTCCCTGACTCCTGAGGACCCTACCATTTCTCCCAGAGGCTCCACAGCAATGCCTGCCTCCTTGGCCACGTGGGGGTTGAGATGGAGCTGGTCCCCCACGTAAAGGAAGGTGAACTTGGCTTTCCTCTCCTCTACTGACATGCTTGCAGCTGCTTCTGCCTGAACAATGCCCATTGCCCACTGGGCCCTCAATTTCCCTGAAATAGGTTTCAACAGCTGAAAAGAGAACATAAGACGCTGTAAGTTTCATTATATAAACATAAAAGTTAACCCACTTTAAAGAAGAATACTTTTAGAATTTCAGATAAATTATAGAAATCAAAAACTACAAAAACCCATTAATTCGAAGGTTTTTGACAGAGTTCAGACCAGTAAAACTCTACTGTTTCTTTAAACTAGGAATCAATTCCAATTACATTTAACTAACACTCATATACGATATTATAACATGGGTTTATATATAGATATATATATAAGGAAAACAAAAATTATAAAACAAGTGATCTCTGGGAGTCATCAAAGGAGTAAAAAGGATAACCTGTGTCTCCGAAGAAACCTGCCGCACTGTGTACCACAGCACACTTGGCAGAAGTAAACAGTGACAGACATAAGAAGCCGTTACGACATTTCAACCAACCACAAGTTCAAAACGAGACAAATAATTAAGAATAAAAATACAAGCTTTGGTCTAAAATCATGCTTAAGGAACATCTGTCACCTTAATCTTCTCGGCTTTCGTGGGCGCCTGCCTGGCGCTCTCCTGGCACAACCTTTCAAACTGCCCTTCTCCTTCAAAAGCTACGAGGCTCTTCTCAAATATCCAAGCTCTTTCTGGGGCGTCACCAAAGAATTGTACGTGATACTGGCGTGCGCTCTTTTTCTGACCTAGTTTTTAAAATAAAATGTTAGAACTTGAAAGTTGGAATTTGGGAGGAAATTAGGCAAATCTATTAATAATTACTGATATAAAGTTAGGAGCTGCTTTGAAGTTGTTTTATTGGGTGCTGTTGGAATCCGTTAACCTCAAAATAAATCCTGCTCTTTTTCTCCCCACCACACTCCACCCCAAAAGGGGAAACACATTTACAAGACTTAGATGAGGTTCAAAACCGACTGGGAAAGAATGCTGACCAGATTCACTCCTCATCCCCTCCCTTCCAAGAGCCACTGAAGAAGCCCCCAGATAAAGAAGACGGGAGGGGACAACAGCAAAAGGGAACCGCGCAGCAGTGAGGGGAGACACGCTGCTGTTCACAGCCTGGGTTCAAATCCCAGCCCTCCCACATACCAGCCGGGTGGCCCTGGGCCGGCCACTCACTCACAGCACTCAGAGGGGGAATAAGGGCATCGATGACCTCCCAGGGCAGCCAGGAGGCCACAGAGTAACCCCTCATATGTGCACCAATGTTGCTCTTAGCAGGAAGAAGAAGCCACAACCTCAGGGCAGATAGAAGGAACCTGAGTGAGGAAAGTGTCTACCTGGTCCCCAAACCCAAAAGGAGGAGTGCCAGATTCAGCTGCGGGGGAGTGAGGTTGAAAACAGCTGGTTCAAAGGTCAGATCTCTGTGCCAAGTTGGGGAAGAAAGGCAGATCTCCACTGGCGAAATGCCAGTCCCTGTTCCCTCACCCAGAGCACGGGCCACAAAATATCACAGAACACTCCCTAGAGAACCAGCACACCAGAGGAAAAACCTCTCCACTGTGTCTTTTCTCCAAAAGTTGGAGATTCCCCCAACTAAGCGACCACCAGCCAGCCAGACCCTGTAAGATAAGCTAATAGTCTCCCTACACACGGGCTGCAGGCAGCTGAGTGCAGCCCTCTCAGACACAAGCGCAGCACCAAGGTCTGCCCCCACAGTACCCAGAGAAGCCTCTAACATGAATGATTCCAAAATACACAGAAATAAACAGTCTCTGCAGGACCACAGACACTATGCCAGGAAGAGATGACACCTGACAAAGAAGAACTCTAGTTTGCTACGAGAAGAGAACAAAGAAAAAGAAAAGTGCTATGAGAAATTTTAAAATACAGTCATGAAAATAAAACTCAAGAAGAAAGCTTGGGGCGTCCCTGGTGGCGCAGTGGTTAAGAATCCGCCTGCCGATGCAGGGGACACGGGTTCGAGCCCCGGTCCGGGAAGATCCCACATGCCGCGGAGCAACTAAGCCCGTGCGCCACAACTACTGAGCCTGCGCTCTAGAGCCCGCGAGCCACAACTACTGAGGCCGTGCACCAGCAACAACTGAGCCTGCGCTCTAGAGCCCGTGTGCCACAACTACTGAAGCCCGTGCGCCTAGAGCCCGTGCACTGCAACGAAGAGTAGCCCCAGCTCGCCCCAACTAGAGAAAGCCCACGCACAGCAACAAAGACCCAACACAGCCAAAAATTAATTAATTAATTAATTAAGGGGAAAAAGAAGAAAGCTTGGATGGAAAGTTAAGAATAAAATAAAATTAAAAAAAAAAAAAAAAAGTTAAGAAATCTCCCAGAAAGAAGAAAAAGATTAAAATGAAAAAATCTACTCTCATAAGAAACCCACAGGATCAATCCAGGAGGTATGATACCCAAATAACTGGCCTTCTAGAGAGAGAAAGAGAGAAACTCATCAGAGAATTAACAACACAAAAGCACATCTCAGAACTAAACCCCCACCAAGTGCCTCATCCAATGGGTGACCCACATCAGGGCACATCTTTGTGACATTCAAGCTATTGGGGGAGGCGTGGAAGAGAACAGCTTCCATGGTCATGAAATGAGAAACAGAATGGCAAGGTACTTCAAGAGCAACTCTGGATGCTAGAAGGAAATGCAGTCATACCTTCAAAATTCCGAGAAGAATTATTTTCAACATAAAATTCTACACCTAGCCAAATCATTAATTGAGTGAGAGGATGGCGAAGTAGCATCCTCTGAACCACAGGAACTCAAATTTATCAACACCCACCATTTACTCTTTCTTAGGGTGCCAAAAATGTACTCCAACAAAAAAGGAAAACTGACCAAGGAAGAGCACAATGTGGCACCACGGAAAACAATGCATGTAACTCAGTAAAGCATCTTAAAGCAAGTCTAAGATTACTACTATGCAAAAGACAGGGTGCCCGCAATACAGAGTTAGGTAGGAGAAAGGGAGATTCTAGGAGAGAGCTCCAAGGGAAGAAAAGATGAGAGGAAAGAATTCTTCCACACTGAAAGAAAACCTTGGCAGCAAGGAAAAAGGTCAAAAAATGAGATCCAAGAAGCAGAAACAGAAAATGGGAATCAAACATAGGTTTTCATTTTTCCCCCAATCAGAAAAACTAACTACATAATAGGATGAGTTTTAAGGACAGAGAAATAAATACTTGAAAAAAATTAAAGCTGTATGGCCAGCAAAGTATACAATTTCAAAAGAAAGGCAATAATTAACTCCAGGAAAAACAAAAGGTTGCATAAGAAAGAAAATGAAATTAAAGAACAAAGCTCAGTTTTTCACTGAATGATACTTATAGTCAAAATTATGTGAACTACATTTGACATAATAAAAACAGTGAGTTAATTACATGGGGAGGATGAAAGGGAAAGAAACGGGAGACGACTGAAGAGATCCATCTTCATTCTCCATATCAGAAAGTCAAAAGAAAACACCTAAATGATAAATCAAAAAACAGTTCAAACTGGAAGAAAATGTTTACAGTTAAAAATAATTACTTCTGGGGAGGGAAGGGGACTATTTTTCACTATTAACCTCTCAGTGTAATTTGACTTGTTTATAAGTGTGTATACTTCTTTGATTTTAAAACAGCTAAGATTCACAAATATGTCAAGAGATTTGTGTCTGCTTCAATTATTTTAATACTTTGAAAGAACTTCCCCTGGCCATAAAAATGGATATAAGTGTATGTCATATCATTTGCATAATGAAGACAAATCTATTACAGGACATATGATGAAATAACATGAACGTACATCATTTTTTAAAATAAATAGTTAATGACACAGAAAAAAATGCTCCTTACATGTCAGCTGGAAAAAAAAGCAGAGGAAAACATGATAGGCTGATCCTAAGTTTATGAAATTAATTAAACGTTTCTGAAGTTCTTTCCTGACTGGAAATTTGGTAACAAATGTAACCCAACTTTCTTGTATTTTTAAGGTTTTTTTTTCCTAATCCATATGAATTTTCTTTTGGTCCAAAATTGACAGGTGAATCACTCATTTTTACCACCATAATTAACCAATTGTCCCAGCACCATTTATTAGTAACCCTTCCTTCCTGTGACTTCTGATGTTCATCAATCACGGTCGGTATGAAAACATTTATCATTGATGCCCCACCCACACTCCCTTCTAAGAGAACATGGCCTCCACCAATAGCCCAGGAACCTAATCTTGTACTATGTTCGTTTCCTCCCCATCATGGCACATTAGATGCAAGGTGGCCCCTGACCCCCTGGGCTAGACTGAGCCAGAGTCTCTGTCTAGATTCTGTGGGGCCTTTGAGTTGACAACAGCCATTCATGCATGCAGAATGGACCCCACAAAGAGATAAGGCTGCCTCAGCGCTGCAGATACAGAGAGGAAGAGAAGCCACAACAACGCAGATGAGGCTAGGTGTCTACCGAAGCAAGGGACAAAATCAAAAGGACAAAAGGCCACAGAGTTCCACAGGCAACAAAGAACAAGGACCACCGCCTGAGTTCCCTGCTTCAGTCCCTGGGGGTCCAGAGCCCCCAAAATAGGTAAAGCAGAAACTGACAAAATTTCAAGTAGAAAAAGGCACATCCATTATCACAATGGGAGATCTTAACACACCTCTCTTCATAGCCAACAGAACAAGCAAAAAGGAAAAAATCATATTACAGTGTCTAATAACCCAGAACATGAGAAAGTCAGAGTACCTACAATATTTTTAGAAAATGCTGGAATTTAGAAAAAATACAATGAGGGTTCCTTTCCATAACACAGAAAAGGTGAAAACAAAAAGCTCCACAACAGAAGATAATTTGACTCGATACCCTGGTACCTGAAGACTAGCAGGATCCAGGTGCACCAGGGAGATGGTGACGTTCCCAGCTGCAAAAGAATCCCATCTTCTTCATAGTATAATACCCCAAACACACATTTATCTTGTTTCCAGCTTAAGGGGTTAGGCCTCAAAGCTGCTGGTTAATCCATCTAGATGCCCTGGGAGACGGTCACCAAGACAAGTTCTGCTGCTACAAATCACAAGAATGCTATTAGATTTTCAAAGGAAACCTGAACTCTCCAAAGAGCTGTGCTCTCTTCTGCATGTAGATTACACTTCAATTTTTAAAGCTTAAGTGCATTACTACTGATCCAGATTCAAGTAATCCCAAGTACGATAAACAAAACAAAGTACACATACGCAAAAAGAAAAAAAATCGGGGGTGGGAATCAGGGGTAGGGTGAGGGAGTTCCATCTTACAGAGAAAAAAAAGTTCCTGCTTCCCAAGGCCCCCTGCTCAGCCAGCCCCATGCCAGAAGCCGTCCCTCCGCCACAGCCCCCGCCACAGCCCCGTCCCTAACCCCTCAGGCACGGCCAGCACGGGCTGCTGCATGGGGGCTGGGCTCAGCACTGCCCAGAGACCTGCCTCACCCCCGGCGCCCCTCTGTCTCCCGTGGCCTTGGACACAACCCGAGCCCAGACACGAGCTTCCATACACCACTCTCTACTAAAAGGACCCAGGCTTCTTCTCAGAAACAGCTGGTTCCAGGACTGGGGCAAAGAAAGTTCAAAATGAGCCTGGAGTGTGTTTAGTTGGGCAACACGTAAGGAAGTGCTCCAAGACGGATGGAGACGTGTCAGAAGGACACGGCTGAAAGGGACTTCATGGGCTCCCACCGGCCAAATCTGGGACGATTTGTGCATTAAAAAGAGTGAAGACTGTAATACCTAAGTAATTTTTTAGGAGGGAGCTCACCTTCACAGAAAAACGCCAGCTCCTTAACCATGAAACGCATGGTAAAAATGAAGAGCTAGCATTCAATAAGCCGATGGATCCTCAGGGAGGATTAAAACCACAGAGCAAGCAAGGCTGTCAGGGAGCCCGATCCCAAGCATGGCCACTGATCATTCACCAATGACAAGCAGGGCCGTGCCTTCCCACTGGAGAGCTCTTGGCCATCACCTCCTGGGCGGGCGCCGGCTGCACGTGTCCTTCCACTACCCCCAGGTTCTCACGGGTTCCTCTGACCCTTTGCTTTTCAAAGGTCATCTGAATCCCTTTCCAGCTGCAAGGCTTGCATCCTGGCTCTCTTCCTACTGAGCTGCTTTTCAAATGCACATCATCAGTCTTCAGAAGTTGATCTGTGATTAGGGAGGCTGTGCCTCCCAGCAACCCAAAACCATTCCTAGAGAAGCACACTGTTGGGCTGCACCCCTCCTTCCAAGTTTGGGCAACCTCCCACAACAACTCCTACCTGGCCGTGCGCCCTGAGTCTGATCACGAGGCCAGAGCAGCCTAAGAGAGTGGGGCTGGGCGGCGGGTGCTGCTCGAGACCGCAGAGGCTGGGAAGGGCACCCTGATTCAGCCTCAGGGTGAACACAAGAGCAGGGGTGCACCCTGGGACCCCTGAAGCCCTCTGGCAGGGACTCCCTGATGCTGGCAAGCTGAGGATGCTAAATGCCCTCCACTGAGTCAGAGCCAAAGCCAGCCCACAGGCTCCTCTCCAGCCACTGCCTGTCTTGCAGAGTGCATGCCCATGCCTGGGCCTCAGGGCAGGGTCCAACCACCCAGGGGGCAGGAGGCCTGGGGCTGAGGAGAGATCCTCTTCATCCCGCACCTGCACCCCCTCAAGCCACCAGTGTACCCCACTCCCAGCAGTGCTGCCCCGGCGAGAGCTCAGGCCTCCCTCCAGAGGCCAAGAGAGGCCACGCACTCAGGCTGAGGCCATGCAAGGCCACAGCCCACAGCTCCAGCCACCCGCGCTTCTCGGGGGCACAGGTCACTTGGGCACCAACTTGGTCACCTCCAGCTCTGTGTCACCACCTCTCACCTCCCTCAGACCAAATTCAAACTTTAGAGCAACTCTTCAGGAGAATCTCAAACCACCTGATTTTGGGTTTTTTTCCCCTCCAAAACACATGAGTTTTTATGTGTTTCATGAAATGTCCAATTATTATTTAAATTAGCATCTGCTCTAATCTGTATCAATAACATACTACATTCTTAATATGTTCTTAACTGTTCTGTATACTGATTTATATTCCCAAGTTTCATGACACCAAAGATGATCATTTCTAGTTTTTTTCCTTCTTCCCACAGACCTAATAAAATAAACTGGGACTTTTTTTTAAACTAAAACTTAGTATAAAATGCTAATTCTGAAAATCATGCTGAAGCAGTCACTGTATATCTAAGTAATAATAAATTATTTATCATAAAACCTGAAAAGCAATACAAGGCAAAAAGACTGCTTCTCTTTTAATACTAATTCAATCAGATAAAGTACGTATCTAATTTGGATATAAAAAGAAAAGGCAATGTGTGACGTGTGAATCACTAACTTCAGGCAAAGTTGCAAAATGAACCACAAAAAACTTAACAACAACCCACCCCACCCCCACCTCCAAGCCGATTAAAACCTTGTTGTATGAATGGTCACTAAGCACATGAAAAGATTCTCAACATCACTGATCACTAGGGAAATGCAAATCAAAACCACAGGCAGCAGACAGAAAGTAGAGCGGTGGCTGCCAGGGGCTGGGGAGGGGGCACTGAGGACCTGTTACTTAACAGGGACAGAGTTTCAGACTTACAGGATGAAAAGAACTCTGGGGATGTATGGTGGTGACGGCTGCACAACAATGTGAATGTATTTCATACCACTCAACTGTGCACCTAAAAATGGTTAAGATGGTATGTTTTATGTTTGTATATTTTAACACAATAAAAAAAAGAAAAAAAGAACCACAGTAGGGCTGTTTAAGGAAGAGTAATAAAGAAGTTTGGAGATGAAAACAATTAAGTGCACTAGATAAAGATGGAAAAACAGCCCCCAAAACACAATACCTTTCAGTTTGGTGTAGCTGTGCAGGAGTGGATCGTCGGAGACCATGCATGGCCACCAGGGGTAACCAGACACCTTGGACCACACCAAATCCCCGACATTGTACTTCAACAGCTGGTCTTTGTCTCTGCTGCTATTTGGACAGGATTCTTTCTTAGCTGGAATCTGAAAATGAATAACAACAGAAGATACATCTAGTACCTACCCCTAAATCCAGCCTCTTATCCACAGAAGACCAAGGACTAGTCAGACAAGAGATTCAACACCACACACACACACACACACACACACACACACACACACACACACACACACACACACACACACACACATCCCTAAAAAGCAGCATGCTTTCCCTCACTGTTTTTCAGGTAACAGCCCTGATATCACTTCATCAAAATCGTTCATCTCTTGCCCTCAGCTAAAAGGTCAGCAAGTACCTAGCATACTATAGGTGCATAACATTACAAAGATCTCCACATAAATCTATTTCCTTGGCCTGGTGGGTGATCTTTAGTGGAGCTTATTCGCAGGTCGGAGAAGAACCATCATGGAATTCATACCCTGACCCTCCCACCCCTTCGGAGCCCTCGTCTGACAGTTAACCTGGAGAGACCGGGGTGGCGAGGACACGGGGCCTGGCAGCAAGTCTCAGCCCCACCCCCCACCATCCAAGGCCTGGGGCTCTTAGAGTCTTGGTCTCTCCGTCTTAGGGCCCAGGCCAATCAGGAGGCTGAGGGCTGGCAAGAACAGCCTCCTCTCCAGGAGGACGAGCCCAGTCCTCACAGCCCCAGGCCTCCCCCTAAGACCGCCACCTACTTGAGCAAGTCGCTGGACTTCTTTGGGCCTCAGTTTCCGCATCTGTAAACCGAGGAGAACCCCGGCTGTTACACACATCAGGTGGTGAGGGCTGACACAGAGCCGTCACATTACAAGCTTTTGTATATGTACTGCCAAAGCGAGCACTCATTACACGCTCTTGAAAAAATGCTGGCTCTCACGTTATTCCACAACATCCCAGTTTTACACTGACGGTGTCATCAAAGCCACGTGACAACCCTATCAGGACAAGTATAATATTATCGTCCCCACTCTGAAGAGTCAAATGAGACTCTGGGAGTCAAAATCAGGTGATTTACCCAAGCTTTACCAAAACCAAGTGGCAGAGAGCTAGGGATAACTTGCACCAGCCTCTTCCCCCATAAAAGAGTGAGGCTCCCCACACCATGGGTGCTTCAGAAAATCCATTGTATCAGCCCAGGCCACCCAACTAGGCTTTTAAACAATTCACCATTATGATTACATTAGAGCCCTTGAGCAGTCAAAAGACATTTTTTTAAACCCTCAAAGTTCTTCGTTATTTTAACTATTTCCGGGAAATTTTGGTTCTTTCCCTTCCTACCTGTGGGATTGTAACCAAGACTCCTCAACTATAATGTTACACTAATTATTCCAACCTTAGCGATGATACAACCCAAACTGGTCTCAAGTCCCCTCTCCCCACTCCTGCAAGTGGGCCAGGAGCTTTGGCTGACCAGTGAGCACAGGACGTGTTCCAGACCCTGTTCATCTAGACCATCAGCCCCTCGGTGAACAAGGGTGGCTACAGAGCCCTCCCCAGTCCCTTCTGCCAAGGTCAAGGTTCCCGAGTGTCATTTAAAACTTGGTGGCATAAACCACCACGTTTGTCGTCCTATGTTAGGGGGTCTCCACCCCGGCCTTTGGTGAGTGGACACTCATTCACACGCACTCAAGTGATGGGCTCTGCCCTGGAACCAAGAACATGAAGGCCTGAGGCACAGCCCCAGCCCTCAAGGCAGCAGCCCATCTGCAGGACCACCAGGGGAGGAGACCTGGGAGTGCACGGTGAACCGTGGAGCAGGAAGGTAGGAGCACACCTGCACAGTGCAGCCCTGCTCCCCTCCTCGGGCAGCACAGACTGAGGAGGACCCCACTAGATCCCCACGCTCCTCCACTGACCAGATTCAGGCTAAAGGGCATCTCTGGAGATCCGTGAAAACAGGACAGCCTGAAGGGTCAAGGGCTCTGGAACGGGCCAGGCCTGGGGTCAGACACTCATTTAATCTTTTTTTTTTTTTTTTTTTTTTATTAAAGTTTTTGTTTTTGGATGTGAACCATTTTCTGAAGTCTTTATTGAATTTGTTTCACTATTGCTTCTGACTTTTTTTTATGTTTTGGTTTTTCAGCTCCGAGGCATGTGGGATCTTAGCTCCCCAACCAGGGATCGACCCTGAACCCCCGGCATTGGAAGGCAAAGTCTTGACCACTGGACCTCCAGGGAAGTCCCCTTGTTTAATCTCTAGGCCTCAGCGCTGCTCGGCAGGCAGCTGTGAGTGCTACCGTCATCACAGCCAGGGGCCCGAGCTGGAGAGCAGGCCTCGGGGAGCTGAGCCCACCTCCTCCAGCCCCCCGCGCACCGCGTGTCCTTCGGGGCCCTCCTGTGCTGGGAGCCGGGGCCGCACTCTACCCCAGCCAGCCAGAACTCCTCACTCGCAGATACCTTTTCACCTGAGGGGCTCGAGGCCTGGGACACCAGGGCCGCCTCGGCAAGGCCCCGCTCCAGCAGCAAGGAGTTGCGCCTCGTGCTCCTTTTCCTGCCCCTCCTCGCCTTGCGCTCTGGTGTCTGTCCATCTTCTTCCGCCTGGGACACAGCAGCAGCAGTATCGCCACATATGGAAGACTCAAAGAGAGGTTTCCCGTTCATGTATGTTTTGGTGATTTTCAGCTTGATCTCTGGAGAGCCATTTTTGACAGGGGTAGTGTCAGGTGGTGTCCCAAGTCCCTTCATTTCCTGGGACTCCAAACGCAATTTGGCATCATGAGCACCGGGGTCTCCGTTAAAGACGCGGGAGGTGAGGTCTTTCAGCCTCTCGGCTGGGATAAAAGGAAGCGCGTCATGGCCATTGAACTTCTGCACAACTCCCTCCTGCAGACCAGCGGAGAGCTGGGCTTTGCTCAGGAACACGGAGCACTCACGACTCACTTCACAGTTCGGAGTCTTTCCGTTCGTGTTGCCAAGGATTTCCGGTGCCTGTTTCATCTTCACGCACTTTACAACCTTCGGAACAGAAAGAGGACTTTTTCTGATGCTGAATTCCATTCAGCCTAGATGCCTCCGTTCTTAGAACACTGCGGCATTAGAAAAAGAGAAAGAAAAGAAAGGTATTACATTTCAAACCTAAGATGAGTGTGCCAATGAAGCTCTCTATCACTTTGTAGAGTTTGGGGGGGTTTTGAGGCAATTTATGATGTTTCCTATAATGATTTAGGTCACAGGAGGCAGTTCTAATATCACAAAAATGACAGGAATCACAGTGATAAAGTGAAAGGAACAGGACTAGTTTCTAACGAGAGAACACAAGAGTCAAGCAGGGACTGCCACTAATAAGCTGTGTAGCCGTGCCCCCCTCGACCTCAGCCCTCGGAAGCGGAGGTTACCCCCTGCCCCCTGCCGCAAGGGCAGCGCCCGAGGTGGCCAGCACAAAGCCAGGCCCGGGCAAAGGACAAAAGGGAAGCACTTGAGACACAGCTGAAGAGGACTCCAGGCAGGGGGTCCGGACATACCCGCGATTACCGGTAGGCAAAGCTTCAGCCCAGACGGCCGGGAAAGGTGAGAGCTGGACCTCTACCGCCCACCCCACCCAGGCCCAAGTTAACTGCCGGTGACAAGCAGCAGGGCAGCACCATCAAGTGGAGTCAGTTCCCCGGGACCGCGCTAGTCGGGCAGCAGGGCCAGGCCATAGCACATCACCCACAGCGCCCTCCACGTACGGCCGCCCGAGGTCCGCATGCAGAGGGGTCTCCTCCCCACACGGCTGCAGCCCCCCGTTGGGGAGGCCCCGTGAAGGCGGCTCGTAACAGGGAACGGGCAGGCGCCCACTCCGCTGGGAAGACGTCCCAAGAGTGCACCATGGCCCCGAGGGGGCCAACGGTGAGAGAGCAGGGAGAAGTGGGGCGCTGGGACCCGGAGCCCAAGGACATAGGTGCTCAGCCACTGTCACCGCCTGGGGGCCGCTGGCTACACCCCCTGGGTAGGGGCCAAGGATGCAGCCCGGGACAACCCTCCCAAGAGAGCCTTGGTGGAAAGGGCCCAGTCGCCAAGGACACCAGGCCGGGGCGGGAGCCAGGCAGTGGTGGAGAGTTGGCCCCAGGCACACACCAGAGCATTCGGTGTGCCCCACATGATGTTTTTTTCAGGTAAATCAGAGTGGGTTCCCAGTCCCGCTCGCATTACACCAACTGGACAAAAACAGAAGACAATGACCTAAAGGCACTGGAGAGAGCCCAGAGCAGGGGGCACGGGGGCGGCTCAGGAAAGCACCCAGCAGGCCGGGTACCAGGTGAACAGGGAAAGGAGAGCCTTCAAGGGGGGGCCCCCGTGCACTGCAGACTCCCCACCGAACTCTGGAGTCCACGCAGCCCAGCTTACAAGACAACTGAAGCGAGACAGAAACAAACGGCAACATCACTCTGAGGATGAGAAGCGGACTTCCAGGGCCGGCCAGCAGTTAGGACTCCGCGCTCTCACTGGCGGGCCTGGGTTTAACACCTGGCCCAGGAACTAAGATCCC
>RJWK010042436.1:0-19162 GCA_004363435.1 Platanista minor
TAGCACAGGGAGATCAGCTCAGTGCTTTGTGATCACCTGGATGGGTGGGATGGGGAGGGTGAGAAGGAGGGAGACGCAAGAGGGAGGAGATATGGGAACATATGTATATGTATAATTGATTCACTTTGTTATAAAGCAGAAACTAACACCATTGTAAAGCAATTATACTCCAATAAAGATGTTAAAAAAAAAAAAAAAAGGAAACAGCCAGCAAAAAAATTTTAGAGTAATATAGATGGCATATGACACGCCATATATTTCTCCTTTAGGAAACCTCCTATGACTCCTCAATACTGGGTTTGGTATCTATCCCTCCCTTAGCAATCTCAGTCCATACTACAAGTTATATACATCATACTATATTGAAATTGCCTTTTTCCCAGCAAGACACTTTTTGACAATAAGCTCTTTGAAGGCAGGGCCTTATCTCTTTTGTTTAGTAGTCTACCCTAGTATATAGTCAACATTCAATAAATATGCTAACTCCATAAATAGATGAATGATGTTTTGAAGATTTTTCACTAAATCGAGAAAATTGGTATAACGATAATACTAATGATAAAGGAGTAAACTTTAAAATGTTATGCACTGCAGAATGATGATAATGTTGAAGCTGAATGATGGGTTCATAGGAATTTAGTCTTCTTTTTATTATACTTTTGTGTATATTTGAAACTTTCAGTAATATAAAGCTTAGAAAAATGTTATGCAAAATTTAATACCACTTATGTAAAGAACACTCCACACACACACACACACACACACACACACACACACACACAAAACACAGGAAAGAAATACCTTAAAATTTTGAGTTTGTTATTATAGATTGTTTGAATATTTTTTCTGTGGTTGGCAGAATTCTAAGAGGACCCGTGATTTTAGTCGTCTCCTCTTGAGTGTTAGCTGGACCTGTGAATATGATGGGATACCTCACTCATGATTAAGTTACATCATATGGCAAAGGTGAAGAGATTTTGTGGTGATAATCAAAGCCCCTTACCAGTGAGTTGAGTTCATTAAAAGGAAGGTGATCCTGGGTGGGCCTGGCCTAATCAGGTTAGCCCTTTGAAAGCCGGCCCAGATCTTCCCTGAAAGGAGAAACTCCTGGGGCTTAAAGAAGTAAGCTACAATGAGTCCTACAGCTGCAGGAAATGAATTTTTGCCAACAACCACTTGGGTTTGGAATCATACCATAAACCTCAGATGAGACTACAGTCCCTTGTGACACCATGAAGGCAGCCTCTGAGCAGAGGACCCAGCTGAGCTGTGCCCAGACTCCTGACCCACAGAAACTGTGAGATAATAAATGCATGTTGTTTCAAGCTACTAAGCCTGTGGTAAATTGTCATGCAATTAAATTTTCGATAGAAAATGAGTACATTTCCTTCCCACTTTTCTGAATTTTCCAGATTTTTATAATAAATATATTTATTTTATAAAAGAAGAAAAAACTTTATATAACTAAAATAAAACTAGCATAGATAATTTAAGTCAGCCAAGTCATACTTTGCAGAAAAGTGAACTGACATTATTTTTCTTAATGTTGTTAGCAAAGAACTACATTAAAGAGGAAGAAATCTTCTCTTTGTACTTTAATGTTTGGGATCAGCTCCAAAGTTACCCAGCTCGAGGACAAAAGCTTCGCTCTATATAATCAAACTGAGTGGGTTCTGAAAAGGAAATGTGCTGAAAGATAAACCTCTGCATAAATCATTCTTCTCTTACTGTACTAAGCTTCCATGAAACCATCCTGAACAAACAGCTTTTAATTTCAGTTTAGACAGCAACACCCAGCAGGTTACCCCACTGATTAATGATGATAAAACAGTGGAAAAGGAAGCCATTCATGAAACAATATAACAATCAATCAAGCTATGGCTGATAGTATTCAAACACTGTCAAATATTATACTTGACTCTCTAGCACCACTCCATGGAGACCAGCTGAGCTGCCAAACACTTTAACTCCTATAAAGCAGAAACTAACACACCACTGTATAGCAACTGTACTCCAATAAAGATGTTAAAAAAAGATTAATATCAAATGTTATCAATGCAAACGTCCACAGTATCAAGTAGGATGATAACTCAAAGATATAACATGGTGTTGACTGATCACCCACAATGAGCTGGATTCGCTATGTGGCATTCTTAGCTTAAATCCTGTTAGAGAAACATACTTTTTCCTCCAACACCAATCTGCCACCTGCATCTGCCACAATGACACATTTAACATGGAGATGGGATAGTGAATCATCACCCTTGCATCTTTCAAGTCCCTGCTGGTGATTTTGTGATTCCTTCCACCATGTGAAATTGGGTTTTTTTATTTATTATTTTTTGCATTTTGTATCATGTATTATTTCATTATTCTCTCAATCTGTGTTTACACTGGTCACCTCAAGAGGTCCAGGACCTCCACAATAGCCACCAATCCCTCAATTCTAACCCTAATTGGCTCTGTGCAAAATGAAGCAATCCCTCCCCCCGACACCAAACCCAATTTATTTTTTCCATGGCACTACCTGACATACCATATATTTCTCTTATTAATCTGTGTTCTTCCTCCAGGACTTCTACTGATCAAGGCAGAAATTTTTGTTTGTTTAGTTCACTAATAAATGACCACTGCACAGTGTCTGACATAGAGTAGGCAATCAGTACAAATTGTTTAATGAGTGAATTAAGTATTTTTTGAAAACCATTAGGAAGAATTCCAGGGGCTTCCATTGGCCTCTTTTTACCATAATAACCTTTTTTTCCGTGTGTCAGGGTCAACAAAGGGATTTTGTAGTTGCTGAGGGTTTTCATTCCAATCATAAAATCAAGAACAGAGCAAAGTAACAGAGATGAGTCCAGATTCTACTGATGTAGATTCAGCTCAAAACTCCATTTATTACCTGATCCCCATAAACCCTCACACTGACCGATAGGGTCACAGCAGGGTTCTGGACCCTCAGGAACTAGTTTCTCAGAGCAACTGTTGTACTAAACCTGAAAGGTCTAGGCATTTCCCTTTCCCAATGTCCAGTCATCCCAATAGCTGAAGGTCCCTTTGCGGAAGACGCTGGAAGAGATACACACTTGAAAAAGTGAATTCTTTTTCAAGACTACGTAGCCTTCCTTTTAGGACCGAGAATTTAAGTTTGGAAATTGGGTAAAAAGGCCAACACTTTCTTATGTGGTAGTTCAAGTTGGACCTCTGATTACCGTACCTAGAGTGTTGGGGGTTTCGTTGATGTAGGTATTATTTTACAAATCAAGTACTCTCTCGGTGTGCTGTACATATAGTTCATTTCTAGAATGCCCATGAGTGTTTAGCAAATACGAAACCTCTAGGGATAGGACCACCCTGATTACCACATTGACTCAGCCTCTCCTTCCTCCCCCAGCTATCCAAACCCCAGCTGCCTCCATGGCTGCTACATGGCTTCTGCCACTCTGGGATTCTGGTATCAAAGTAAAATCAGAGAGCTCATTTCGACTGTGTCTCTGCTCACTGCATCCTAGGTCCACAAAGAACAGCCTCTGTAGCGATTTTCTTAAAGGCTTGGATGAATTTCTCAACGCATGGCTCTGTGGAAAGGACTTGGGGCCACAGTTGGGAGTTATGGGAATGGATTGCACACAGGAAACTCACTCCCATCTCTAAGTCTTAATTTCTTCTTCTTTATATTATACCAGTAATGTCTAGGCTACCTTTGAGCCCAAATTTCGTCACTAAAGTAACTTTAATCACTGCCAGCTGAATATAGAACTGCACATAGGTGCATGCACAAACTGTGAAACATTCTGCTACATCGAAATCGTGTGCCTCCATCCTTGGTTAACAGTCCATGGAATTCAGTCCTATGTGTATCAGCCAGTTTTTTGCAAATATAAGTGAATAAAATCTTGCAATTCTTTTAGGCTATCTTTGCAAAAGCCCCTGGGGCGTGCTCACACTGGTAGGGTCAGAATGGATTTGCAGTGGCATTAACGGTTTGAATGCTGAGCAACCCAGCTCCTCTCACAGGTCTCCACCCAATGCTGGGACCTCTGCTTAGTCTCCTATGTTAGTTGAAGGTGGAATTTCTACATAAGAGACAAAGGAAGGTTATAAAATTGATGTAAGCAACTTGGAGGCTAAATCTTTGAGTGCACATTTCAACTGTGGCTGACAGAGATTATTCATTTAGCGCTACTTTAGAAAGTGACTGGTTTTCAGTGGTGCCTTGAGCTGAGAATTAAGAACTTTGAGTTTGTGATTTTTTGCTACCAAACTGTCCCACACTGTTATTACACTGTCCCACTGTTATTCCCACAGCTTTACCCACACATACACAGTTAATAAATGAACTAATATCCCAGACGTCATAAATCAAAATAGCAATGTTTCATTCTATAGCAGTAAGTCAAAGACTATGTAAGTACAGGGTATATCACACTCTAACTTTGAAGGAGATTCCTAGAGAGCCTCCTCTGATGACTACAAAGTGACAGGTACATTAATTAGTATATATTATATAGGGCTCTAAAAGAGCACTGAGCATGAATTATACCAAACAGGTCATTACTATTATAAGCAACTCAAAAGTTTCAACTATCTAAATCAAGTCAACTCAAGGAGAAACATATGGCCATATCTGGAAATAATATGATAGTAGAAAAGGTAATATATTTCTTGCACACATCCAAAATGTGAATCATGCCAAAAGAAGTGGCTTGAATTAATTAAAAAAAAAAAACAGTGAAAAGGTTTTTATAGATACAGTGTTTTAAGTCACTTATAGTACTGAAGAATATTCCTGCTAGAATAACTTCCTAAAGTATAAATCTGATCATTTCATTGTCCTCCTCAAATTCCTCACTGATCCTCAAAATAGGCCCTACATCTCTTGGAATGGAGATTATACTGAAGAACAGGTAAATGAAATCTGATTTAAACTTTAAAAAAATTCCTCCTCCACTTACCCAGTGCTAGAGAATAGAGTTTTTCAACTGTCTCTACCAGATATCAATGATTCTATAATGATTTCACTAAGGGGAGGAAATATGGCCTCCTATTGCTATTCCCACATCATGGCCTTGGCAAGTCATTTGGCCTCTTTTAAGTTCAGTTTCCACATTTGCAAAATGAAGAAACTGAGCAATGTTCTTTCCAGCCCTAAAAGATTGTCAGCTCTCCTTGGCAAAGTCCACTTGCCCATGCTCTGCTCCCACCTAAAATGGGCTCTGTTTCCGTTTGGCTTGATTAATCAAGGTAATCAGCCAAAGATGATAAAACAAAATTGTAAAATTGCCAAGTCTAAGTCACATAAGCAAAAACTAATCTGGTTATTTGGCATTCTCATAATGCTTTATTATGTTTTCAAACAATGTTTGGCCATAAACACAAATTGTACTTAAAAAGACCCAGAGACCCAGAGATGAAAGAAATTGTCATTGACAAAATGGATCCAACAAGTCAAAAGCAGAGAAAGTGACATTTTAAATGGGTGAATGAATGATCCCATGAGTGACTGGATGAGCCACACGTATTTTTGGTATGGGTCTCACATAGGCAAGGGATGACACAATTCGGATTGAGCCCTACTTCTTGGGTCCTTGTCCCTTGTCTATTCCACTCATCCTGCCTCACCTGGAGCTGGGATGATGACTCTCCCACCTGACACCAGCGACCACTATTCTGACACTCCCATTCATCCCTCCTTGTTACAATTACATAATTCATCCAACCTTCACCAAGCATTTGTTAGACATACCAATGTTTCACAAAACTCCCCAAATAAATAAATTATCAAAATCTTTCTCCCTCATCCTCATTGCCTTTCTAGCCTCTGTTCTGTCCCTTGTTCTGCTCCAGTCACACTGGACTCTCTTCCACCTCACACATGGAGGATGCCTCCGAGTGTCCTCCCCTTCCTCCCTCCTCCTCCCTGGACTACTCCCACTCATCATATGTCTCTCCAGCTCCATCTCTGTCTCACCTGCTCCTCTGGCCCTACTTCTCCCCGTCATGGCTCCCCGAACTGGAGCTTTATCTTGGAATGCGTGCTTTATCCCAAGCTTCAACCTAGCAATTCCCAGACACATTTCCCTCCTCTCATTCAAATTTCAACCAGATGTAGAAGTGATACATTGAACAGTGACTGAACCTTCATTTTTGGTAAGGAAGTAACTTGGGGAATTTCAGAACAAAACTTTTACTCTTAAATAGTAATTACTCATTGGGAATGCCATCTCTGAAAATCAATAATTAAGTTTTTGGTGAAAACATAATGGAATCATACTTTATTCAACAAACAGATTGAGTGCCTAATATTCTAGGGATAAAAAGATGAAAAAGATATATTCTTGAGCTTCAAAAGTACATAGCCTACTAAGAGAGGTAGACATGCAAATAACTAGATTACAATGGCAAAATTGCTGCAATAGATATATGATTTAGGTGGAAGAAAATGCAAAGCAAAGTGCTATCATGGTTTTTACTGGAATATATCAATATTAAAATTGTGTGTTTACTTCTTTGTTTCTCCCGTTAGATTATAGGATGTTGAGCAACCAGACTATGTCTTTGACATCTTTGATATTTCTAGCATCTAGAAAAATACTATATCTTGCATATAGAAGTCATACAATAAGTGTTGACCTGAATTATTAGTTCCACGTGGGGCGAGGGGAAAATTCATGGATGGATTTGCGGAGAAGGTAACATTTGAGCTGGATCTTGAAAGGTAAGTTGGAATGTCCTATGAAGATATAGGAATAGAATTGCATTTGAAAAATCATGGGAGATATAAAATAGTAATAACAACAGCTAACATATAATGTACCATGAACTATGCTAAGCCTATGCATTGTCATTATATGAATTGTCATTCTATTGTTATTTCAACTAAATGATGTAGGTACAATTTTTACCAATGAGGAAAGTGAGGATACAGTGGTTAGAAAACATGTCCAAGGTCACCCGGTGGTGGAGCTGGGCTTTGAATCTCAGGGACACCTATGATTCTCTGACTCCAAAGCCTAAGAGCTAGGAAACACTACATGCTTTTCCAGAATTGAGCCAGTTCCAGTGTCCCAAGCAACCCAGGACCTATGGTCACCAGTTGTCTCACCACCTCCTGAGAGTGGACACCAATCTATCCCATCTACTCTCGTGAGTCTACCATTTTCATGATACGACTTCTCTATGCCCCACCAGCTCTTTGAGTCTATCTCATCTTTGCTTCTCTCTGCTATTGCTTCTTTCTTTCTACTGCTTTCTGCTTCTCTGCTATGTGTGTCTCCTATTCAATGCTCTTCAGGAGAGCACCTCATTGTGTAACAGAAAAGAACAAACATGACTCCATATTGGATCTATTCCTTTAGCTGTAACCTCTGTGCTCTGTTGCCTGTGCTTAGCCATGCTGGCTCTGCACCTTTGTAAAAGAATGTTGCCTCTAGCCTGAAATATACAACATAGCCCATTTTCAGGGCTCTGACCCTTAAAGGTATAACACTTTTCCATTCATAGAGAGAGAAAAAAATTGCAGAACAGAGAATAGCATTTGTCTTGTTGGAGGTTTATAGAAACACTGTGACCAGACCTACGTGGACAGCTGCAAGAACAAAGGATTCTGGCACCAAGAAGTTTGCAGCAAACAGCCACACTCCCACCCCTTTTAGTATAAAAGAAGCCTGAATCCCAACTCGAGTAAGACGGTTCTTTGGGACACTAGTCCACCATCTTCTCAGTCTTTATTTTCCGAATAAAGTCCTAGTCCTTGCCCCCAACGACGTCGTCTCTCAGTTTATTGGCCTGTTATGCAGTGAGCAGTTCAAGCCTGGACTCGGTAACAACTGTGTTGGAGAACCATCTATAGTCCCCAGTTGCTGGTTTTGGCTGTCCAGCAGCAGACTCCTGGGAGCAATCCAATCTCCTTTTGGGGGAAATCTCCTACCACGTGTAGCTGTAGGGATGGAACCCACTTACCACACAGTAGCCAATGAGCCAATGCACTCTCTCCCCACCCAGCCCGGTTAGGCCAGGAGCAAGCCTGTCCTCGGCCTAAACCAGTCAGAAAAATGTAGGCACAGCTCCAGACCACCCCCACAAAGGAGCAGCAGCAGAAGCTGCTGAGTGAACATATTGTTTTTCCTGTATAACTTGCTGTCCTCCTCACAGCAGAGCTCTTCAGAGCGCCTTGGCTTTTGTCTCTTTTCTAACCCAGGTCCTCTAGGCCCCTACAGATATGTGAGCCATGGGCATCCATCCAGTGAGCATCCTGCTGAGGTTAAATTAGGCAGAATCATTTTCTATTGCTTGAAAACAGAAATTCAAACAGGACTCAGACACCATGTAGTTTTGGCTCTCACATCAGAGCTGCCTTTGGCTATAGCCCCCATCACAATGCAGTCCCCTGAGGCCAGGGTGGCAGGGCCACAGAATTGAAAGCATGGCAGCTTCTGTCACAGGAGCCACCTGTGGCCTCTGTGTTCAGGAGGGAGCTGGGAGCTGTCGCTTGGACTCTCATGGACCCTAAGTCAATACTCTGGGAGAGATCGTGTCAGGTTTATATGCTGAGAGAATTGAGTCAGTGACGAGTAGGAGAGTGAAGATACATGAGAAAGAACAGACCAGGATGGAGCAAGAGCCCCGAGGAGACAGGAGTGAGGTGGAGGGATGGGTCTTGGAGAACCAGGGGCGTCTCCTGGCCCTTCTCCCCAGCCTCACTGCTGAGACTGCAGAGGTAGGCGTCTTTGTTCAGTGGAAGGGACTGGAAGGAGTTACTGTAAATAGAGTCTATTTCCTCTGTGAGGTAACAGCCAAGGTAACCTGCTGATGGTGAGTAGGGAGTTGGGGGTAGGATTTGAAGAGAGGGATGAAGACTTGGAAAAACCACAGCAGGGAAGTGGGTAGAGGGGCCTCCTGGGAACTGGCAAAAGGACCACTGAGCTGCATTGAGGCAACTGTTTCTATTTGCATTTGCTAATAGCAATTACCCACTTCATAGACGTGTTCTGAACAAGGACCCAGACAAAGGAAAACACTGCTTTCTCTGAAACTTTTTCAATACAAAACCAGGGGCTTGGCAAAATCTAGCAAATGTCACAGAACAGAAGACCTTTAACCTAGCTTCTCAATTTTGCAATTTTGCAGCTTCGGGACTTTTCAGAATGACGTCTTTTGCTGGCCCAGAGGGCAAACATTATTGGACCAAAAAAGAAAGTTTGAAACAAGAGAATTTTTTTTTTCTTAAGGCATCTGGAGTCTGTCTGATTCAGTTCTTTTTGAGATTAAGAAATGGGTCCACTTTGTACACAAAAGTATAAAAGAAAATTTAGACCAAAGACTTTTAGGGTCCTTACAGAAGTAGTAAGTAGTAGTGTTATTCATGTTGACAAATTATTCAAGATGATCTTTATTATAATTGGTGAAAAACGTAACTACCAAGATGATCCTTGTTGAAATTCAAATGGACAGTGAAAAGCTAATATTTAAAGTCTCTGAAAAATAACAGAGCTTGGGTGTGGTTACGTTTGACGATTTGGTACGCTGAATTAAATCTTAAAACGCCCTGCCTGCTGGTACTGGTAAGCAACTGAACTGATACATAAATTGTAGACTTCGCATTGGATTGTTGGTTAAATTCATAAAGTAAAATGTGCTTCTGACATGTCATAAGAAAATGAACAATTGCTCTGCATCAGTTGGCATGAACTAAAAGAAGACAGCTTCTGGATAAAATTCAACATGCAATTTTAGCTTCTGTCCCATTTTGAATAAAAATAGTTGGCTGAAAAACTACCTATTTAAATTATTGAAAGCTGGTGATTACAAATAAGCATCCTGGCTGATAATTAGAGGGACAGCAGAAATCATTTAGAGTATGAAGAGCTTGGATAGGATTCCAAAAGTAGTTTTCCCTTAAACTGAGTGGCATAGACAAAAGGAGTTTGTTCGTCAAAGAATGACTATTCTTAAACTATCGCATTCACTGATGGAAGCTGCACAGACATGGGTTAATTTACTTAACACTTCAGGGGTTTGGGGTTTTCAAACTGCAGCAGAGGTAAGGCAAAGTAGAGATTAAAATTCATCCTTTATTCTTTCGTTCTTTTCAAAGAGGAAAGCATCGCATTTTTCAAGGACAGCTCCCAGCACACAGATTTTTATCTGAGACACTGTAAAGAAGCAAGACAAATTCTCTTTTTGAAAGATATTCAAAACAGCCACTAGGGGACAGTAAAAACGCTGGGTAATGTAGCAAGGCAAGTCCCTGGATCAGAACCTTAAAATGAAAGCTGTTTTTCAGGATTTTAAAAGCATCTGATTGTTTAGCGGGGGTGGGGGAGAGAACAAAGTGTCTCCTTGATTGCATTAATGTAACATTAATGGGAAACAGCAGTAAAAATATCACACAAGCCTGCAAGGATTTTTACTGGCACACATTTCCACGGCAGCCTGACGACAGCTCGAAGTCTGCCCTGTGCCTTAGGGACAACAGTTGTAGGACAGTGAATCAGCATATATGATGCAAGAAGGTCAGTCCCCCAATACCCTCTGATTTAACACTGCTTCCAAAACAGCAAGAGATCAAGGATAACACACCAAAACAGAAGTCACTGGCATCAGCCTTATGGAACAATCAGAGGCAGCTGTACTGGTGGATCATTTGCTATCTACGTGTGTTTTTAATGTAAGTGATGTCTTCTTAGATTCCGAAGTCAGAAATATTACTTTAAAAAAAAATTCCTATAGCTCCATTTAGCCCACACTATCTGTGGGAGGTGAGGAAAAAAATGACTCACAAAATTGCTAAAATGCTTGTGAAAATGCAGATAAAATGGTGACAGACACTGAAGCACTCAGTTCTTATTCTTTAAAAATCTTTCCAAAAGGAGAATTGGGCTAGGAGTGGGGAGGGTAAGAACAGGAATTAATTCTAAGCATTATGTAGAATCCTAGACGTTACAGATAAAAAGTTTTTTAAGGTCCTCACATAGAATATTTTCCTTTACTTCTAGACTATAATTTTTCTCTTAGCCATTTTAAAGTAGAAAAAAAATCTGTATACCGTGATATCTCATGCAAGAGGATTTTCCCAAATCAGCTTCTGTTCAGTTGACCATGGAACTGTGGTTATAAATATAGTTTGCAAAGGTTAAAAGTAACTAAACTATCTTCAGGGATTCTAGGCATGAATGCAATGAATAAGGACAGAACACACTTGATTTCCTCAAGCAGAGCTCAGCCAGCCGGTGTTGGGACTTCCCGGAACAGCACCCTGGCTCCTTAGGGGAAAACGTTTTAGGCACTTCAAGCTGAAACAATGGGAAATAACCTCATCCTTGTTCCTTAGAGTGAGATGACTAATCCTAACTTTTTGGCAGTAAAAAGGAATAAGTGTGATAGTTAGGTCTAAGACAGTTTCTCTAACCATTTGTCTAAAACATAGCTGCAGTTCATACATTGAACATATTGACTTATATTTTTGTCAGGAAATATGTATTTTTCACATGAATGCATAGAAAAGCAAATCATTTGGTCTAATGTAAACCATCTTACAATGGTTCTTCTGACTATATTTTATTCTAAACTCCTCTCTATCTATGTGACCTTGGGTTTGCCTTTCCTTTTCCTTCTGCAGAGCAGATTTGCAAGGGAGCAGTAGAATCAGGCACGCCTTAAATATTTGGCCACTTGGAATCACTGGAGTCATTCTACTTACGGTAAGAGACAGGGGAATCTGGAGTAGTGATTCCCAAGATTACTGAAGAGGCCTTCATAAGCTACATGGGTTCTCAGCACCAAAGGGGTTTTGTATATCAGGTTCTACTGCAGGCAAAGAATATAGCCTACACTATGCAAATTTCAGGGCAGGATGTAAAATAAATTAGTCATATAAGGGTGAAAGTTCGGATCCTAAAGTGCCTGCAAGTTTTAGACATGGGGCACCCAGTTAAAATGCAGTGGAATAGATTCTAGAGATTCCTCTCTGAAGCTTCTTTAATCTCACAAGGAGAGATATGCAACCCTGTAGTTTCTAACTGTATCTTTTGACAGCCCCGTGCATCTTATAGTTACTGTAAAGTCTTAAAACGCCAAGTGGCATCTCACGCACTGCTCAATTGTCCGGACTGTCTTGTACATTTGTAATTCAGTGAATGTTGACCCGATGAATGAGATTGCAAAGACAGAAGGTAAGCAAGGGATGGGACTCACCCAACACAATTCCCTGGGCACTTCGCTTCTAGTGCAATTTAAGCCTCCATCCAGAGGCAAGACCCAGAGCTTCCAGAGATGGTCTCCACCTTGTTCACAGGCGTTGGTGCTGCCTCAGGCTATGGCGTCTTGAAGCATGACTTATTCAACCTCTGCACCAATGATAGTCAACCTCCTGGTTCTTGAGCTGCTGGACAATATTAACTGATACTCCTCCATAGGCTGTATGGACTGGGTCATGTCTAGCTTGGCATCTCTCATATTGGAGGTACTCTCTACAAGAGGAAGGAAGGAAAGAATGACTATATGGAAAGACAGTAAGCTCTAGTTTCTTGAATATATACAGAATTTTCAAAACCTAATCTGCCGGAGTTAGTGCAGACCCCTTGTTTTTCTACTCTGAAACCCTTCCTGTCTCTTCCAACTTCACACTCAGTAATGCCACTGGAATGGGCCATGTAGCTCCCATGAGGATAGTTTTATAAAGTTGGATGCTTTAGGAAAAAGTTGGACTCTTTGATCTTTTATCTGGTTTGTAGCTATATTTCTACTTATTCTCTCCAGGCTCTGCTTTTCTTCCCAAAACTCCTCCAGGTTAGTGTGTTTGTGAAATTGCTTGCACTTTCATTATTTTTAATATGTACTCTACCCAGAAGCTCATAGCACTCCTGTATTAGGACTGAATGCTGATAGACGTAGGGATAATCTGGTATGACTAAAAGAAAAGAAAAATTATTAAACCAGTGTGAAAACAAACACTGAAATAAAATTCTGCCTGTTTTTCACAGTTGGCAGGAAAACCTCAAAATTTAATGGGATCAATTGTTTAACAAAACGGCACAGGAAATGGTCATATGAAATAAGTGCAGGGATGTTTATAGACTAAGCCTGATTTTCCCGTTTAGTATATAAGGAAAATTCTCTCTTCCCGCTTCCTCGCTCTTTCATCTGTTCATTCGTTCTTTCATGATCACACATGTAAGCAGATAAAACACAGGAGCTTTTCGTCTTTTGAAAATATGAAAAATGAGACAAACGAGAAGGGGTCAAACACCCGGCAAACATGGCAAAGTGTGACTGAACTGTCTTCAGTGTACACTAAAATACTGATCATTGTTTTGCCCTGGGAAAATGGAATATATTGGCAGAGTTACAATTCTGTTATGTCAGCCATGTATATTATAACCTTCAATACACTGTCATATATTTAACTCCATTTCCATAACTCAATATGTCAAAGTATAATGGTTTCCCAACTGAAAGAATCTTTGAGGACTTTGTATATACGCTTTGAGGCTACAGTATTTTTTCTTAGCTTTTAGTTAGAGCTGTTTGTAATTAATAGAAACAGACTCACTCACAGCATCTGTGCCAACAACTACTTAGTTGTTCACCAAATGAATTTTTCTTTCTTCCCAAGCACACTTTTGGGCAACATGTCAATAGCCGGCTTCGCCATTGGATGTAGCCCTGCGACTGGGTGTTGGTCAATGTAATATGAATAGAACGAACAGTGTATAAGTAGCAATATATATGTATTCCAGGGCTCACACACACAATACTCTCTCTTTTCCCCCCTTGCACCCATTGAATGGAGAAGTCTAAGAATAAAGAAAAGGATCTAGAACTACACTGCTGCTTGGAGTAAAGCTGCCCAGTAGAGCCAGCCAACCAGGTGAAGGCTGTAATATGTGTGACAAGTAAACTTTATTTTGGATTTCTAATCCATATTTGAAACTTTGAAACTTTAAAGTTCTGTATTAGAGCAGTTGGCCTGTCCCAACTAATACACCAGTCTGAGAAAGTTAATGTTCTTCTATAGATCTTCATCAGCGTGAGCTGAAATGGGATACCAAGCTGCTAGGAACTGGTATGAATACAGAGACCTACTGTTTTCTCCCTTTTTCTGTCACTCATTCACAAAGCTTCAGACTAACGTAAGATAGCCCTGACAAAGCTACTGTGAATACTCAATTCAAAAAAACATTTGGTAAACAAAGCTATGTGCCAGAAACCAACAGGAAGTCTTCCTTTGGTTAATCACTAGATGGGAGTGGTAAATAGTTCTTAACAAAAAGGGTGGAGACCCAGAAAATGCACAGCTTAATAAAACAATTAACTAAAGGCTTGGGTAGGGAGACACAAACCAGGTATGAAGAAATGGGGGAGAAAGGGAGGAGGAAGACGAGAAGAAGGAGGTTCAGGATGGGAGTAGGAAGCAGGGCTTAGAGAGATTCCTTGAGACATTCCAGAGGATTTTCAAAGGGAGCTTGAGGTCCTACTCAGGAATGAGGAGAAAATAGGAACAAGCACCAGTCTTGGATCTGATCCCTTCAGCCTTCTCATCATCACTCCCCATCTTCTTCAATTTTCCCTCATACATCTTACTTTCTAACCATTTAATTGTCATTTTGTTCCCTTAGCTCTCTTTTAAAATAGATAGTCTGTTTCCTGGTTTTGTATAGACAATGTCAATTATAGTCCCCTAAACTGGATACAAACTGAAAGACTAATCAGGAGAAGTACCTCCCCATACTTTCCCAAGCCATGCTCCATAGTTACAGGTCAAGGTACACACCAGGTATCTTGTCAGAATCTTGAGGGGACTGTCACACCAATCAAGCAATAGCAATTTCTGGATTCTTTTCTGCCACAGTGAAGCACAGACCATTGTGCAGAGCCTTGAATTTCTATGCAGTACTTTTGGTAAGACATGAAAAAAAAAAAATCCTGCCCTAATTTTTGTGATTCTCTGGAGTTGGCTGCCACCAAACAAGGTTGAACAATCTATTTCTCTGAAGGGAGCTCCCATCTTCCTGGGAAAATTTAGGCACATTCCTTCCTAGAAAAGAAGGGAGGGACTATGTGAACTTTGGCAGACTTTTAAACCTAACTATCTAAAAAAATGACATTTCACAAAGATGACATGGTAGGGTCATGAAAATTTTGATTTGATATTGTCCACTGTCTTCAAACCATTCACAGTGCCTTTGTACATACATCACTTTAGTTCTAAGATAATAGGGCTAGTAATAGCCTCACTTGCAGAACCAGGTAGATTACTTTGTCCAAGGCTTCCAAGAGACTACTGTAGGCCTAGAACTAGTTCTTTTCTTCAAAGAATAACTAGAAAGAGGCTGGGATCTTAATGTCATCCCTTTTGAGTCAAATGTGTTTGAGTAGCCTAGGTAACTCTGCCCTCTGCATCTTTATCTCTGAAATGGGAGTAGTACCTGGACCAGGTTCCTTTCCCCTTCACTCCTTTTGCTAGGAACAGAGTAGGATAGTTGCACAGGTGGTTTCAGAAGTCCCACTAGGGGATTATAGACAGAGAAGGAAACTTATGGAACTTGCGGAGACCACTGTAAGTTAATGATTGCTCAAGAAAGCTATTGGAACATCATGGAAGGAAGCAGGCTTACTTAACTATAAAGCCATCAATAAAAGCATGAGATATGCCCCAGGTCATTAAGTGAAAAAAATGAGGCCTGCATCCTGCTGGTCAAGTCCAGCAAGATAATGTTCCTTAGAACCAAGGACAGGAACATAAGGGAAAGGTAACATTCCAAAGTAGGAGTTCTTCATTATACTGAAACCTGAGATGATTTAACATATTTTAGTATGTGTTACCACCCTTCTGCTGATTTGAATAAGCATCATGACAGTCTTAGTTTGACTTCGTAGGGTCAAACACTCTCCTGCCTGATGCAAAGGAGGAGCTAGTGATATAAGCTTGATGTTTACTCAAAGAAAGAGGAAGCAGGTGGTCTTTTCCCCCCTCCCCACTTTCCTCTGATTATAAGAACAGAGCCCGCTAGTTCTCGGGACAGAGGTCCCTCACCTGCCCGCTTGTATTCCTCACAAGCGTCCTATATTAATAAATCTACTTCTTGCCTACCATTGTGCCTCTTGCTGAATTCCTTCTGTGCTGAGACACAAAGAATCTGAACCTCAGTAATCCAGACACCAGGTGAATGATTCTAATTAAAAGACCCTGGGTTCAAGTCCCAATCTGGGTTTTAGCTGGGTTGAGTCCCCGCACGTAGGTTCAAGTTCCAGTCTGAGGTGCACCGTTTCACTTAGACTCTTCTCGTCGCATCCTGTGGGACAAGGTGGGCTCTCTTTGCTTCCATCCTCACCCTCAGTAGAGAGGGGTCTTTTAGCATAATATTGAGAACTTTCCTGACTTTCCAATCTAAAGGAAACATTCAGTTCTCTATTACGATGCCCTGATTTATTTTTTTCATAGAATTCATCATTACCATAATTATCTTTTTTTAAAAAAAGTATTGGTTCACTTGCAAGCCATTTGCACCCCCCCAGCCATACATATATATTAGAACATAATCTCCACGTCTGCTTGTTCACCACTATATATCAATAGTATAGTACCTAGCGCACAGTAGTCACTTAATAATTAAGTGAACAAATCAAAGATATGCTGTGAGAAGTGATCAATATTAGCTTTTGTTGGTCTTCTGGGTGCTTCCCAAGAATGGGAAAATACAATACAAAGCTAACTTAACTAAGGTAAGTACAGTAGCACAGTGACATAAAGTCAGGACTGAGGGACAGGGCAGAGGACCAGGTGGAAATGAGGATGAGACTGTGTGTGAGCCCTGCTGACAGCAAACTTGGCAGTGACTGGAAGGCAAGCAAAGGGAGCAACAGAGGAGCATCTCACTTTACTTTGTACTTGAGGATATTTTTAATAGATATGACTAAGCCTGGGACCATACTTTTTTTTTGCGGTACGCGGGCCTCTCACTGCTGTGGCTTCTCCCGTTGTGGAGTACAGGTTCTGGACGCGCAGGCTCAGCGGCCATGGCTCACGGGCCCAGCCACTCCGCGGCATGTGGGATCTTCCTGGACCGGGGCACGAACCCGTGTCCCCTGCATCGGCAGGCGGACTCTCAACCACTGTGCCACCAGGGAAGCCCCACCTGGGACCATTCTTATTAAACTTCCTAGCCATTTGGAATGTAGGCTGGGACCATTCTTATTAGACTTTCTAGCCATTTGGAATGTAACAAGTTGTTACTATTGTGAAACTTATTCCTAGTGGTGTTGTGAGAATTGAAATGGATTGAAGTGTATAAAACCCTTAGTACCCTTTTACAGAATAAGTAGTAGCCTCAGTTTCTTGGATTTCTCCTCTCCCAGGCGTCTTCTGCGTCTGTGTTAGTTCTTCAAACGTGCACTCATAGCTCCATCATCATCATCTTCTTCTCCTTCTTCTTTGTTTAAATGTCTGTGGTTGTGTTCCAGTAACGTGCATGTACAAGAACAGATTTATCCTGAGGGCCAGAGTTTGCCGACCCCTGATGCGGGTCATTCCATGCCTGAAGCCATCATCATCTCCAGACTCTCCAGCTCAAGCCAAACCCTTTTTTTACTATTTGCTTAAGTGGTCATCATAAATTCCTGATTAAGATCTACCATCTCAAGCTCCCACAGCTCCATCTTCTAAATCATCTCTGTCCCTGCCTCTATCTCTGTCATTTTGCTTCTGTTTCTGAAAAGAACTCCCCACCCCATCACTGGGTGGCCTACCACAATCCAGTTACATAAGTGCTCTTGCTGAGACCACCAATAACCCCTTGCTGTCACAAACAAGGAGCTTGTTTAGACCCTTCCCTACTACTGCTTTGCAGCATTCACAACTCTTAAGTGTTTGCTTCTTGAAACCTCTTTTCTCCCAGCTTTTTTGATGTCACACTCACCAAGCTCCTCTCTCAATGGTTAGGCCACTGCTTCTCACTCCCCATTGCTCGCTTTTCCTCTTCTACCTGATTTTTAAATGTGGAAATTCCTCAACAGTGCAGAAGATCAGCCTTTGACCTTCTTCTCTATCTTCATTCTTTAAATATTTTTACCTATTCCTATGTTTTAAATCCATCTATATTCCAACTTCCAAACGAATAGCCTCCAAATGCAGATCTCAGCTCCAGATCTGTGTAGCCAAACGTCTCCTTGACATGTCCACTTGGATATCCTCCAGACATCACGAACTTAACATGTCCAAAACAGAACTCTTGCTCTTCCCTCACCCCAGTTGTAGCCAACACACTCCTCTTCCGGTCTTCTCCATCTTGGCAAATGAGACCGCCATTCACTCAGAAAAGAGCAAGTCTCTTCCTCAACCAAGTAATGGCCAATTCATTACTAAGCCCTGCCAATCTTCTCTGCAAATTAAATTTTGACTCTTTTCCTCTTCACCTCTACTTCCTTTATGCTGGTCTTACCTCCAACATCTGTCATCTGAATTTTTTTTCCTTAAAATTTTGTGCATCTTCAATTCATTCTGAGAATTCCTATGCTATCCTAGAATGATCATTTAAAAATTAAATTTGATCATATCACACAGCAGCAAATAGAAAAAAATTTGTCTTTTCCATGGCCCATTCAAATAATCCAGGCTCTGCCTACTTCTAAAGCTTCATCTCATCACAGTTTCTCATCCCTTGCCATGCACCAAGTACATGGTATTCTTCCACCCTTTACATTGGCCAAGATGTTTCCTACCCCTGCAACTTTGCACAACCTGTTTCTTCTGGATAGAATGTTTTTCCCATCCCCTTTACCTGCCTCCTCTGAGTAACCGTGCAGATTTCCATTCAAATATTTTCTTGATTCATCAATCTAAACTAGAACTTCCCCCAGTTTTTCCTGAACTCTATTTAGCACAATTAGTAATTATTTAGCTGTACAGGTGACTATCTATAATAGTTACCTATAATTATCCATAATATAAATTAATATATTTAATATTAATATATACAATAGTATATGTAATTATATATAATTATATATTTATTTATATTTTTATATATGTAAAATTACATATATGTAATTATATATCTGATACAATTATATATAAATATACACATACATATATATGTATCTGTAATTATATGGCTGTACATGTGATTGTCTCCTCAACTAGACATCAGGGACTATATATGTT
>RJWK010042437.1:0-19162 GCA_004363435.1 Platanista minor
CAGGGAGGTCAGCTGGTGGAAGGCGTCAGCTCTTATTTGCTGGATGCGGTTGTGCTGGAGGCCACTAGGGCAGCGAGAGAGGCTGGATGAGCCCAGAGGCCCAGACACTGCCCCCACCCCGACCCCACCCACTGGGAGGAAGAAAGGGCCCAGCCCGCAGAATCACCAGAATTAAAGGGAGCATGGGGGATGTGGCTGCCTTGGGTAAGTGGGTCAGGAGACGAAGCTACAAGGCCGTCCCTGTGGCCCCAAGGGGAGTGAGCTTCCAGGGTTCCCACTGGCCCTGGCTCCCAGCCCAGCTGGCCTCACTCCTCGGGCCCTGCAGACCCTAGTCCAGCAGCTGAATGCTGCCCAGCCCCTGGCGGCCCCAGACGGGCCCAAGCTGGGAGGCAGAGCTCAATAGACTGGCGTCTGAGTGGCAGATGGACCCTGGGCCTCGGCAAAGGTGCAGACCCTCCTTCCTTCAGTGTCAAGGCACCAGGACAGGCCCTCACGCCCCCCAACCCTGCCTGGTCCCAGGGCACAGACACAGAGGGCCGGAGGCCCTGTCACTTGGGGAAACAGGAACTGGGTGAAGCGAGCTCGGAGAATCTGTGAAGTGGTTTCGGTCCCCGTGGAACCTGCAGCCCAGGTTTCCCTCCTGGACACGACAGTGCACGTGTGTGTGTGTGTGTGTGCTTATGGAAACCGAGAGTCTGGGCACTCCCAGCCCCCACGGCCCCCCCATGTCAACCCACCTGCCCCTCTGCTGGCCCTAATCACTGTCACGTTTCCTGCTGCCTTGACCCCTAAGGAGCCGCCTCGAGACCCTTTATGGGCACCATCTCTTGGGCTGTCACTACGAGTCATGGTCTGTCCTGGCCTCTGCCGAGCTCCCAGCCCTGGCCTCAGGGTCAGCAAGCCTAGGGAGGGGAAGGTCAGAGTGCTTGCTGACCCCACCCTCGGGCCCAATGCCCCAGACTCACATTTCCTCCAGCTTGTGACACCCGTGCAGGCTGGGCAGCCCCTCGATCTGGTTGTGAGACAGCTCCCTGGGGAGAGGGGGCCGGGCCGGTGAGGGGAGCTGGGCCTCAGGGACACGACTGTGGACCTCCTCGCCCCGGGCACTTCCCTCCAGCTCCCCGCTGGGCCCCTCCTCTCTGCAGGGCCCGGATGGGGCTGCCTCATCCATATGAAGGCCCAGGGGACCCTGGGAGGGCCCCGGGGTCAGGAAGCAGGAGGTGAGAGGGGCACGACAGGGCCACACTGGGACGAGCCAGCTGGCCGAGGCTACCCAGGCGGTACCACTGTCACAGTACGGAGCCGACGCCCCTAGGGATCCCCCGGCCCAACCCCTCATCCAGCTGAGGCACACAGAGGGGACAGGACCTGCCCACGGACACACAGCCTGTCGGTGGCAGGCTGGACACCCGTCCAGGGCTGGCCATGCACATCTTGGGCCAGGGGCTGTGGTCCATGGTGCGCACCCCCAGACCCACGGGAGACTCAAGGGAGAGGAAACTCCCTGCTCCTCACGGGACACGTAAGCTCCTCTGTGGTCCCCGCGTACACTCGGGTAACCTATTAGAGCCACTCTGGGGGGACCTACGACGTGCCGGGCGCTTCCAACACTCCTAAATGAGCCCACGTTTTGCAGATGAGAAACCAGAGCTCAGAGACACAAAGAGGGAGCCGGGGTTCACCGGCGCGAAGTGGCAGAACTCGGCCTCAGCCCCGGCTCCGACTTCAAAGACCAAGGCTTTTTCCCGAGTGGGCGAGGGCAGCCCAGTCCCTCTCGGGCAGGTCTCAGCCCAGGAAGAGAGTGACCAGGGGACGGAGGCCAGAGGGGCCTCGCCAGGCGGGAGGGCGCGGGAGGCACTCACAGGACATGGAGCCTGGGCAGCTGCTGGCACATCCCCGGGGGGAGCCGCCGGAGACCCGCACGGGTCAGGGTCCTGCGGGGAGAACGGAGTGGGGCTGGCACCGACCCGGGCCCTGCCGTCCCCATCCCCGCCCCCCGCCTCCCCTCTGGCCTGACGCTGACGTGGGAGCACAGAGCTGACAAAAGAGAAGTGGGGGGCACGGGGCGGGGGGCTGCGGGGAGAGAGAGCAGGAGGCGGATTGGGGTGCACAGAGGGGCACAGCCGGGCACCTCCTGGTAGGCGGTCCTGCAGCCAGACCCTCCCGCCCTCCCCTTTGTGTCCCCCCCACGTCTCCTGGTGTCACCAGCAACACAGGGGCCGGACCCTTTTCTGCTCCTCGTAGGGGACGGGGGCCATGCGCCGGCCGTGGATGGAAACTCCAGCCCCAGTGAGGCCCCGGGGAACCAAGCCCAGAGCCCGTCCTCTGTATGCCAGGGCAGCCGGGGCAGCCGGGGCGGGGCAGTGGGCTGCGAGCAGGCTGCAGAGTGGCCGGCCTTGGGACAGGGTGCTCCAGGGAGGGCGTGAGGTCATCCTCGGGGGACACCACTTCCCTCGTGGAAAGCACTCTAGCTCTGGGTGTTCGCGTGACTCTTCTCACTCTCTTACAGTGAATCGAGGGCCTGCTAGGCTCTCCCCTCTCCCCCCGAGGACAAAGCGGAAACCAGGAGGTACAGGAGGTGGCTGTCACAGCCCTCCTGCCGCTCCCGGGTCCTCCGTGCACCTCGGCTTGTGGTTAGGATCTCCGAGAAACCCCAGGCTGGGAAAGCGGGGGAGAGCAGTGCCTCCCCTGAACCAGCTGCCAGCCCGGTGGGAGCGGCCATGGGCCCCGGGGCCGAGCCGGGTAGCCTCTAGGCCAGGCTAGAAGGCACAGCAGAAGGCCAGACAACGGGGACCAGAGTCTGGGGGCTCTGGGGGGTGACCGGGGATTGGGGGGCCAGCGTCCACTCACAGGATCTCCAGACTGGTGGTGCCTTCGAGATCTGGGAACCCCTGGATGTCCGTGGCACCATTCAGAGATCTGGAGATAGAGCACCAGGTGCTGAAGGGGGATCAGCCCTCAGGGAACCCCCGCCACAGGGACCCCATCTTCTGGGGACACCGTCCTTCCCCGACCTCCCCTCTCCAGTGACCCCGGCTGCTCAGGCCCTGGTGGAGGCTGGACACCTAGCAGGGTCCAAGCTGCCATTTCCTAGGCCAGCTCCACTCAGCCTGGCCCAGACAGAGCCCATCACCTGGCCCCCAGCCACCTGGCCACCCGGCCACCCAGGCCCAGTGTGCACAAAACACAGGCAGGGGCCGTGGGACTCGCCCCATTTGAAAGGCAACAGCTTGAATGTTTCTGGAAAGGTGTTTGTCTGCTGGGGTTGCTCATTGGAGCCGGGAAGCGGGTCTCCCCTAAGTGTCACCTGCCGGGGTTTCCCCCAGTGGTCACCCCACCTCGGGGGACCACGCGGGCCTGCACGTGACAGGAGCCCAGCAGGATGGGTGCGCCGGATCCTGAGGAGGACCCTGGGCTCGGGCCTGAGCGGGAGAGCCTGGGGTGCAGCGATGAAACATACGGGTGGCGCCAGCCTCAGGCGTGAGAGTGGGGCGCACAGGAAGGTGGAGCTTGCACCCCAAAAGACTCAGGGGCGTCCCTGTGCTGCTGCGTGTAGAGCGTCACCTGCAGGAGGTTTTCTGAAGACGTTGCACTTGGGATAGGCATTGAAAGAGCAGGAGAGATGAGGACGCCTTTGGGTGTCCAAGAGTCACAGGGTGTGGCTCCGGGGGCCCTGGACAACCAGAACCTTGTCAGGTTGTTGCTCCTTCAGCTATGTGAGCAGGACCCTGACTTGGCGGGATTGGCGGGCGGGGGGTTGTGCCAGAGGACAGGGGGAGGCACCAACTCACAGGGTGTGCAGCCTGGGCAGGTACTGGAACGCCGACCTCCCCACGAACTGGATCGGGTTGTCATAAAAGTGTCTGCAGGAAAGACACCGAAGCCCTCCATTCGCCCTCCTGGCTGGACCGAGGCAGGGGTCTGCTCTCCCTTCTCCGTGGAGACCAGCACACAGGGAGTCCCTCTCCAGTTCCGCCTGCCAACCCCGTCCTCCCCCAACATGCGTCAGGAGCAAGGACTCACATCGTCTGCAGCAGAGGGTTCCCCAGGAAGGCCTTCTCGGGGATGGCCTTGATGTTGTTGTTATGGAAACCCCTGGGGGATGACAAGGGCATCAGGAGGATGCGGAGAGCCTGTGGACGGGGACGGGGACCCCGGAACACTCTCCAACAGCCGGGCAGGAAGGCCATGGGCCCAAAGGGACATCAGCCTGGGGACCCCGGTTCCACGTCTGCCTGTGACTTTCCCTCTTTGCTCAACGACCCGTGGAAAGGAGAGAGGGTGAGCCTGGGCGGAGGGGACTGTGAGAGCCACTCAGGGGAACAGGCTGGGCCCAGACCCCAAGGAAGGCAGAACCCTGGAGGTCCCCAGGAGAGAGCTGAGGCTGCATGAGAGGAGGAAGCGCAAAAACGGGGGCCCCCAGAGGAGAAGTGGTCCCCAGATGGAGCCAGGCTTGGCCTCAAGGCCCTGAACTGAGGAGTGGAGCCCCAGGGGGGAGTAGGGGGACACCCGTGACTGTGGAGGAGAAAAGGGGGCGAGGCCCCCACTGGGCATCCGTCCAGGCTCTAGAAGCCGGGAACAGTGCATCTGGTTATCGGGGAGAACAGTTCCAAGTAAATGTTGGACTGAAAAGCACAATCCACGCTGAGCGGCCCCCTCTGTCGTCGTGTTTTCACCAGAGACCCCTGGTTTCTCTGTCTTCCTGGCCTCTGGGACCCCTCCTCCCTCCCCTCATCACTTCCACGCTCATTCACGAAATTCACCTCCAGCCGACGCCCACCCAGCCTGCTTTGTTCGGTCAATGTTCCTGCGGGAATTTGCTCGTCACACGTGTCTGATCACCCACTTCGTAGCCGGTGTTGAGCCGAGCTCCGAGGAATTCAGAAGTTTACGAGACAGAGCCCCTGTCCTCAAGCTGCTTCTCCCAATAGCCGTGGACAGACACACCCCACGCGTGTGCCTTCCTGCTGCTGCTACCCCAGGGCTCTGCTCTCTCCCCCGAGCTTACATCTGCTGCTCCCAGGCCTCTGCACACCCTGCTCCGTCCACGCCCTACAGACCGAGCAAAACCTTCTCCCTGCCTCTCCCCACTCCAGGGGAAAGGCAGGCCTTGGTGATTCGCTGGCAGTGGAGGGCTTGCAGCCGTTTCTCACGCGGACCCTCCCCTGCAGCTGGTCCAGCTCCCCACCCGCTAGCCGGCGTTCACACTGTCAGCCATCTGGACCAGGTGAGGGGGAGGCAAGGGGTTGGTGCTAAAGGCCCCGGGTGGCAGTGAGAACAGATTCAGTGCCGCCTGGAGGTTTGGGCTCTGGTCATAAACTTCCGCTGCCTTAACTGGTCCCACTCAGCAACACGCAGAGCCCGTCTTGCTACACGGTGGCCTCCCCTCCCCGAAGGCTGTCTTCCCACTGGCTCAGCGTCCCTCTGCCTACTCACTGTCCCATCGGGTCTTCATCTCCACTGTTCCTCCTCCCCCATTGTCGCCTAAACCCCATGCATCCTTTAAGGCTGATCTCAGACATGTGAGCCCACAGTGCTCTTTCTGTGTTCTCTGGACACCCAGACCGTTTTAGCTAAGATTATATGATCTAGGGTCGGAGTTATATGCCGACACTGAGCTGCTCTGTCCTGCCCCTGTCCTCGGCATCCTCGACAGGCCTGAAGCCCTAGGGGACGGCTGGTGTCTGTCTCACCCCTGGTTTGCATTTAGCAGGAGCAAATGCATTTTAGAATAAAATGAGCAGTGGCCGTCAGGGGGTGGGGCAGAGCCACCTCCTGGCTGCCACACTGGGACAGGGGACTGAGGAGGGACCCCAAAGCACAGACCAGCCCCCCGCTCTTGTCCCCTTACATCTCTGGACACACCCAGCCAAGACGGGGGGGTGCCAGGCAAGCCTAACAGGCGGGGCTGGGCCTTGCTCTCCCCAGGCTAGAAGGGCCCAGCTACATGGATGACTCAGCCCCAGAGATGCTTGGAGCCCAGCAGCAAGGCCCGTGACTGCTGACCTGGGAGGTCGGGACCTCGGGAGATGAGGGTGCGGGGGGCCCTTGGACATAGAGGACACCCCAAACCCCACAGAGAAGCTTACAGTTCCTGCAGGCGGCCCAGTGTCCGGATGGCCACGGGGAACTCGTGCAGCTGGTTGTAATTCAGGTCTCTGGAAAGAAGGCAGGATAGTCGCTGGAGGGCAGTCCCCAGGGCATGTCAGAGGCTCCGGGAAACGGACACTGGCTCTGGGGTGGCTGGAGAAAGGGTCTGCCAGCCTGCTGGGCCCAGGGCCAATGTCTGGAACACACTTTGGGCTGTTCCTCTCCCATCGCTGCCCCCAGACCTCGGTGGGTGCCTTCCCGGCCACGGACCTGTTTTGAGGGGACACTTAGGGGTGCATAATGGAACCAACTCTCTCCAAACAGCCCCCCGGGCTGAGGAGAGTATCTCAAGCCTTTGGAGACACCAGTGGATGGGGAGGGGGCCTGGGGAGAAGGGGGCAATTTTTAACACCTTGTCACCGGCATGAGGGATTCTGGAAGCTTCCTCAGGTGACCATCTTGGCTATCTGTGGCCTCTGCTCTCGTCTTTTGCAAAAATGGACAGGACGTCTTACCTTCTGGTGGTGGCGTGACAGCTAATCTTTATTTTCTCTCACCCTTTTCTGCATTTCCCCCTTTTTTTTAAACAGTGAACATATATCATGTGTATAATGAGAAAACACTGGAGGGACTTCCCCGGTGGTCCAGTGGTTAAGACTCCGCCCTCCCAATGCAGAGGGCCCGGGTTCGATTCCTGGTCAGGGAACTAGATCCCACGTGCATGCCGCAACTTAGGAGCCCGCCTGCCGCAACTAAGACCCAGCTCAACCAAAGAAAGAGAGAGAGAGAAAACATTGGAAATTATGTTGAAAAGTTATAGCAGCCCAGGTTGTCGAGGGTGTGGGGAAACAGCATTCCAATAAACCCTCAGTGGGAACTTAAACGTGCACAACGTCTTAGGCAAAATTTGACAGAACCTTTTCAAATGAGAAGGTTCACACTGAGTCACTCCACTTCCAGGAATTCAACCCATAGGAAAGTCTGCAGCCAGGGGCACAGGTATTTGTAAAGGGAGGCTCATCACAGCAGTGCCAGGCGTTGTACCCTTCACGGCAACGCGGCTAAGGGCGGGAGGAGACACGCAAACGACCAAGAGCAAAGCTGATCGTCCTCGGAGGAGACTGAGGACCCAGCTCCCACATGGCGGGGAAGCCCCGCCAGAAGAGGGGTGCACATTTTGAGGAGTGGAGACTGGGAATGGGGGGTGGGTAAGAGCGACAGGGACTTTTAGAGGATGTTCCCCCCCCCCCCACCGCCACCAAGAGACTTCAGGATGGATGTCGGCTTTCAAAGCTGTAAAGCTGGCTTCTGTCTCACTCAGTAGCCAGTGCCTCGGCCCTACGTAGGATGCGCCTGATCTGGGGGTGCCATCCTGGCACCTCTACAAGCCTGTGGCTGTGAGCCAGGCTGGGACCTGGGCCCCTTTGCCGCAGTGCTGGCACCTGGACACATCTCTCCTCGAGCCACAAAATACAAAGAAACTGTGTGGGGCTAAAAATAACCGTGTGCGTGCACAGTTGGGGCAAATTCTGGACAAAAGATGAGAAGAGACCAAAAAACCCAACTGCCACCTCTGAAGAGCCTGGAGCAAAAGCAGAGGGTCGGGAGCAAAAGCGGGGCACTGCGCATGCCTCCTGCACACAACACCACCCAAGGGGTGGGCAAAACACTTAAGCTACCCCTCTGGCCTGACCTCTGGGCTCACCCCTAGCCTCACCCCACAAAAGGAGGAAGCTCGCCCCCCTTTCAGAAAGCGGGCCAGCAACAGGGGACCTGTTGTTTGTCCTTGCTCCCCACTGCTGCAGCAGGGGCCCCAGTAAAGCGTTGTCTGAGTTTCCTGTCTGGCCTCTGATCAATTTCTATTCATAAAGAGGCCAAGAAGCCTGGCCGGAAAGAGCTGGAGCACAGGGTCCCTGCTCTGGCAGGGGACGGACGGCTCAGGTGCAGTGTCCTCTGGAGCCCCCAGGATGACCCCAGCCCACCTTTTCAGCCTTTGAAAGCCACCCTTCCCCTGACAGCGTTCACCAGGCCATCCAGTGCCAGGACAGGGCCACAGGGAGGCCCTTTAATTAGTGGCTTGCAGGTTTTGTGGTAAATACAGGTCAACACAGAGACAATGACAGATTCCTCTACATGGCAGGGTCATGACACCTAACAGTCCACAGGCAGAGCCAGGCGCCTGGCCCTGGGGCCAGAGGGGCAGTGACAGTCGAGCTGGGTAATTGGCCCCTGACACCACACACACACACACACACACACACACACACACACACACAGACACAACTCCCGGGTTCTGCTCAGACTCCCCTGGTGACCTCGGGTAAGCCCCGCTCTGCTCTGCTCTGCCCTGTCCTTTAGGCAACCAGACACCTTCCCCTCCTGTGTGCACACCTGGACTCGCTCAGAGAGGGCCCCCGGGCCGCATGAGGGGAAGGTGAGCCGAGGGCAGGGGGTTTGCAACGCACCTTCCTGAGACCAAAGGTGCTGCAGGAGTTTGCAGATTCCTGGGGTTCTACAAGGAGCAGCAGAAGGTGCCTGGAAAATCAGGCCGAGAGGGTTGGGGATGGAGGCAGAGGTGGGGTAGGTGAATTTTTTTTCTGACCTTTAATTGTGCAAACGATTCACCCTCCCGTCTCAACGTCTCCAAATCCAGAGCCCCCTTCAACCTGGCTCAGCCCATTCAGGAACCCTCCTCTGCTGCCCCAGGAGAACTAGATTTCCCACAAGTAACATGGGAGCATCTTTGCTCAGAAGTCTTAACACTGCAGCATCATCTTCAATGCAAAGGCCCGCCAGGTCTGGCCCCAGAGCTTTTGCTCACAATTTCACCCTCCTGGGGCGCTCCAGGCATCGGCACGGCTACTCCCTCACTTCCCTCAGGCCTCTGCCCAAACAAGCCCTCCTCAGGAGGCCCCCTCTGACCCACTGGGCGCTGTTCCCTTGCCCTGTGTGGTTGACTGGAGGTGGCCCCGAGTCGCATCATTTGGCAGCATAAGTGAATCAAATCATCACATCGCACACCTTAAACGTATACAATGTCATATGGTCGGTTACAGCTCAATCAAGCCTGCCCGGAAAAGTGGCCCGAGTCCCCTGCAGCCTCGCCATCCCGGCCCCTGGAGACTCGGCAGTGCCCAGCAGAAGGGGGTGGAAGAGACATGGGGCCGCCCCATCCTGAGTCACAAGAGCCCTCACAGCCTCTGCCTCCTCTGGGAGGGCCCTCACCACGTGTGAGAGCCTGGCTGGCCTCCCTCAGGACGAGGGCCACGTGGAGAGGGCGGGTGGCCGGCGCCAAGGCCCCATGCGCCCTGGCTGAGCCCCAGTGGAAGGCAGCTTTGTGACGGGCCCGCGGGACAGCTCAGCAGAAGTGCGGCCAGCACACAGGTTCACGAGAAATCACAAATGTTTTAAACCACTAAGCTTTAAGGTGATTGTTATGCGGCAATAACAACGAGATACCCTGCTTTCTTTTTCCTCATGGAACATGTTGACATCTGACAGATATCTGTTTATTTTCTTCCCACCAAACTGGAATGAAAGTTCCAGTGGAAACAGAAACTTTGCTGTTTTCTAATTGAAACCCCACAAGGGTCCTGGCACAGAGCAGCCGCTCAACAAACACTGTTGTCTGAGTGAGTCAGTGAAAGGTCTAGACAAGTTGATTAATGAGAAACATTAATGGACTCTTACAGGAATCTGGAGTATTTGCGGGGACAGCCTTAAGATGCCGAGGTTGATGTCAAGAGGCACCAGACAGTCCTGAGCAGTACCCTCAGGGTTGCCCGGGGCCAGAGAGCCTGGGACAGGTCCCCTGGGACCTCGCCGTCGTTGAGCCCTTACATACTTCACTGGACTCATGTCCAGCAGCCAAACTGAGTGGTTCCAGCCCTCCTTGGCAGTTTCTGGTCAGGAATTTTACCAGGAACGGCCTGACAGACAGTGGGGAAAGACATGTGGTACAAGGCATGTGAACTAAAAGGTTAATTTTGTAGAAAAATGTGGTAGAATAAAAATGGTGCAAATGTCAAAAAGAATTCTGCAAACCACATGCCAAAGAGGTAGCCTGATTTTTTCCAACTGGATGTCTACACAGATTCAAGGGTAACTGCCACGCCCGGCCTCATCCGGGCCGTGTAGATGTCACCTCTATGTCACCTCTGGTCTAACAGCCGAGGAACTTCCCCGCAACCCTCTCTGCCCCCCGAGGAATTCAGTTCAGGGTGATGGGGGTTTGTTGCTGGCCCCAAACACACAGAGAATTCCACTGGGTGGAGCGGGCGGTGCAGAGAAGCATGGGAGACACCCCGTCTGGACGGCGGGATGAGCGGCTGTGCAGGATATGGGTTCGAGTCCCACGAACCCAACACCAGGGCCTGTGGAGATGGAGATGCACGTGGCTGAGAGACAGGGCTCCCCGGGGATGCGGCCTCTGGACCAGGTGCGGGCAGCAGGAGGGACATCAGGGCAGAGAGCATGGTCTGCGGGAGGCGAGGGGTGGGCTTTGGAGCAGAACAAGCAACGCAGTTCGGTTGAGCAAAGGGCACTGTTTCCAGGTGAGGCCGGGGGCAGGGGCCGGCGCACTCTCCAGCCTGAGCCCTGGCTCCAGGTCATCCCTGGGACAACCTCTCTGGCACTGAGCATCCACCCCAACGACCTCTTGTCCCGCAGCTGCCTCGCCGGGAGCTGCTCCCGTTACACCCTTGTTACAGTCGAGGGAAGTGAGCACAGGAATTAAGGAAGGTTCCTGACCACACCCAGCCGTTAACTGGCCAAGGTGGAGAGCACTGTGTCCCCCCAAACCCACCCTCTTCTCTCTCTGCAGCCACGCTGCCCGTGCCACAGCCCCTAGCCCCGTCGGCCACGTAAATGTATGACACGTGAGTAAAATTAAAAGTTCAGCTACACCCACCACACTTCAGCTGCTTGGTCACGACATGTGGCTAGTGGCTGAGGTGTCAGAAGCACAGATGGAAACTTCCCACCATCACGGAAGTGCGGCGCTCTGTAACAGGGGGCACAGCCAGGTGCGGCATCTTCCCGGCTCCCTGCGGTAGGCCTGGCCACGGAACTGGTCCTCCCCTCAGAAGGCGGGCAGCCGTGACACCTGCCACCTAGAGAGCAGGGCCTACAAAGCAGCCAGACTGCCCCCTCCATGGCCTTGTCACCCTTCTGCCAGCTAGATGCCAAGCACAATGAGGCCCTGGGGATGGCAGGACCCCAAGAAGCCAGATCCCTGCGTCACCACACGGCGGAGGAGGGCCACCTGCCAAGGAAAAGCACCTCCTGGGGCTACTACACGATCCAGAAATAAACTCCTATTATGTTTGAGCTATGGTTCATGCTTTGGTCTGTTGGGGACAGCAATTTAGATCTCATTCCACTGACCTGGCGTCACACCCGGCCTTGAACCTGAGTCTGAAGCCCCCACTCAGTTACTACACACCTGCCAGAAGGACGCTTCTAAAATGCAAAGCTGGGCTTCCCTGGTGGCGCAGTGGCTGAGAGTCCGCCTGCCGATGCAGGGGACGCGGGTTCGTGCCCCGGCCCGGGAAGGTCCCACATGCCGCGGAGCGGCTGGGCCCGTGAGCCGTGGCCGCTAAGCCTGCGCGTCCGGAGCCTGTGCTCGGCAACGGGAGAGGCCACAACAGTGAGAGGCCCGCGTACCGCAAAAACAATACAAAACAAACAAACAAAAAAAGCAAAGCTGATGCTGTCATCCTTCGGAACACTCAGAAAAGGCTTCTCACGACTCACAGAACAGCGTTCGGGTGCCTTCCCGGGCTCCAACGCCTTAAGCAATCTTTCAGCTCCACCTGCCGTCTCACCCGCATGGAGCCTCACCCCCTCCTGTGTTTAGCTGTGGCTGTTCTGCCCTCAGCCTGATGCCCTCTCCCCACATCCTCAGCTGTCAAAGCCCTAGTCATCCTTTGAATCCAACCCAGTCCCTGCAGTCAGAACGACTTACTCACTCTTCCAGAACTCTCCTGGTGTTTTCTCCAGAAACAGGGTCAGGGTGAGACGGGTGATAACGCTGGTGGTGGCGATAATAACGATGATGATAATAACAGTAATTACTGTGTAACAGTCATGGTTCTAGGTGACTTACTATGGTAATTCATCTCCTTCCCACGCCAGCCCTTTGAGGCAGGTACTGTTATCACCTCCATTCTGCAGAAGATCGACTGAGGCACAGAGGGAGACCATCCCTGGACTACAATTCTAGGAAAGGAATCGCCAGGATTGTAGCCCCAGCTGTTGGGTCCAGAACGGGGTGGTCCGGGTACATACTGTCTCCCACGTGAGATGGGAAGCCTGTTGGCACCAGGAAGCAAATGGATTCCCTTGTGGATTTCCCCAAGCCCAGGCACCGGCCACGTGCATGAAGGTCCACTGTCAGGGTGATGGTCTGAGCCCCCTGAGGCTGGCCACGTGGGGCTGCGTCTCGGCCCTCGGGTCAGGCTCTGACCTGCAGGCTCCTGGGGACGGCAGGGAAGGCCTCCCCTGGCACGAGTCTGATTCTTCCATCGCAGGTGATTTACGACGCCCTAAACTTCAGCTGGAAAACTCATCCGTGGCTGTAGAGTCTATTATATTTAATAACCCAGAATCAGCCAGAAGGCCAAGAAGAGTGAATTGATCTGTCTGCAGCTGGGAAGGGCTGAGGTTAAAGAGAACCCATTCCCCGCTCCAGCCAGAACTCGCTCTGGAAGTGCAGTCGTCTGTGGCTAATCCTCCCCGTCGTCTGCTCAGCTGTCCCAGCCACATCCAGCCGGGACCGGTGGCATCATCGGCAAATGTAGCTAGGAAGGCGACTCCAGCCCCGTGATGCTCCAGGACCCGCAGCCCCGGTTTCTCCTTCCATCGGGCTGTGAGGAAACAGCCACTCCTGGGAACCCCGGGAGGCTCACTCTGTATTCGGAGCACAGAGCTGGCAGGATTTTACCGTCATCTTGTCCAGCCCCGTCTTTCTATTGATCAGGAAACTGAGACTCGGAGAGAAGTGGTTGATCTCTGCCCGTCAGAGCCAGTCCTGCTGGCTCCCGGGCTAACACGGGCTCCATGCTACGCAGAGCGTGTCCTGCTGGGCTCCAGGTAGCAGGGCCAAGGGCAAGGTTTTGGGGAGACTGGGAGAGAGGGGGAGTGGAGGGGGAGTCAGGTTTCCCCGGACGCTCACAGGCAGGTCAGGGCAGGTGACTCTGAGCTGGAGGCTGGGGTCTTCTGTGAGTTTTCTGCTTTGCAGTGAGCAGAACAGCTCCTCCTGTCTGGGACCAGCAGCGTCACCCTGGACTAGTCGCTGAACTTTGCTGTTTGCTTCCTCACCTGTAACTCAGGGATGCCCACCGCACAAGGCAGTCTGTTCACCTGGCCCAGAGCCCGCACGGGGGGTGCTCACACAGTGCGATTCCCTCCCTCTTCCTTTTCCTGGACACGAGGCTCCAGAACAGACAGCACACGCACAGGCTGGCCAGTACTTTCCACTGCCGTCAAGAAAGATTAATGTCATTAATTGGGTTTCCACTTACACTTTTATTCTCAAGGCTGATGTTTGTGCTTATCACCAGATCACAGGTAAAGGCATGTGGAGGCCCAGCTCCCAGGCGAAACACAAAACCCAGACACTTGGAGCCACTTTTGCCTACCAAGGCTGGTAGGGAAGGCGGCTAAGCACAGTGAGCACACCACCAGTCCTAACTGCTGAGCCCGGGCCCCAAGTCTGACTCCGCACACTCGGGGCAGATGTCCTGGTGAGCCAGGAGCCAACGAAACTTCATGACTCATAGCATTGCTGTACTGTCTAAACAGCCTGCTGACCAGGCCACCCATTAACAAATGCAGCAATTAGTAAAACTGTCCTCAGTTTCTTTGGAGAGGTGGGCACGCTCTCCCTCCCTTTCCTTCCACCCACACCCTCTTCTTTGCCAGAAAGAAACCCCAGAATGTCCCTGATGCAGTAGCATGGCTGATTTTAATGCAGCTGTTGGTTCTGACACTGAGACTACATGCTGCCTGCCCTTAGGAGGCGCCGGGGATCGGAGAACCCTGGACTGGGAGGGAAGTGAGAGGGAAAGGCCAGCCCTCCCCGGGGTCACCCCTGGGGTCCCGGTGGCCAAGGCTCCGCCTCTGCCTCGATCCCCTGGCACGGCAGCCGCTGTCGGGCTGCCCTGAGGATGAAGTTGCCGTCCTCATCCTGGGCTAGAGCATCCCCTTCGCTTCCCCCTTGGCCCCCACCCCATCTGCCAGATGACCACCCGTGTGTAACCTAAGTCACGCTCCACCTCCAGTCCTCCCGAGTTCTTTGGCTCGAGGTTTGTAGACATTTCACATTCTCACCACCCTGCCCAGAAAAGCCTGTCACTCTAAGATATGACAGTCAGGGCGGGACCGGGTCCTACAGAAGTGGGTGGGTCCCCGTGGGCAGCACCGTCTCACTTGGACAACCTGGACGCTGGGCCCATCCATGCAGGACACCGGAAGGCTCTGAGGCGCTCCTGATCACAGCAGAATGCAGCTGGCCTAAGGGCAGGGCCCCGAGGTCCGGACCACAGGGCTTGTGGGAAGGGGACCTCGTGTCAGGCAGGGATGAGGGACCACCCCCGTGGGCATTTCTCCAAGTTAGAGAGCTTGGGGCACCTGGGCTACCTCCCCTCCTGGGCTGTGGATATTTAAGTCTGGTTCGGCGAGAGGTCTGGATACGGGTGACCAGAGCTGGGCAGGACCTTGTGGATGAGATGGTCCATCGCTCCCACAGCTCAGAGGGAGAAGCTGAAGCTCAGAGAAATGGATTTTCCAGGGGCCACAAGCCCATTCTCCTGTTCAACAAATACCTGCCAAGTGTCCTCCCTGTGCCAGGAACCGTGCCAGGCGCTTCAGGTACAAGAGTGGACAGAGCGGGGGACAGACCTCGGATGACATCGATCAACGAATAATGAAGACTCAGATTGTGGAGAAAATTAAACAGGAAAAGGAGAAATGCCGGGAAGAAGTTGCAAAATGGTGGTGGAGGAGGACCTCACTAGAGAGGTGACATCTGAGCAAAGTCTTGCAGGAGGCAGATCTTTGTGGAAGGAACATTGCAGACACAGGAGGCTGCCAGGGCAGGGCTTAGGAGGCGGGACATACCCGGCGTTGGCAAGGGCGAAGCCAGTGGGAGCAGGGCTTGTCACCCGAGGCCAGAGTCGGACGGGGAGACACTGAGCCTTTGGACAGGAGAGCAACAGGATCGGATTTGTGTTTCAAGTCCCTGTGGCTGTCGCGTGGGACGCAGACTGCAGAGTGACAAGGACGAGACCATGGCAACAAGCAGGGGACAGACTCGGGCGGCCTGGGGACGGTGGCGCGCGTCAAGCACTCAGACCGTCACTGTGAGCTGAAGATGGAGCTCGGATGCGGGACGTGACAGGAGAGCAGCTGCGTCACGCAAGGTCCAGCAAAGCTGCCTCCGCAGAGCTGGGGAGACTTCCGGTGAGGGGGTTCCGTGGGCGACTCTGCTGGCATGTCAGTCAGCATCCAAGTGAGCATGGCAGGAAGGCCTGTGGACGTGTATGTCTGGAGTCCAGGAGCAATGACCTCCGTGCTGGAGGCATCGGCAAATCCACGGGACAGAAGAGAGTGGGGCCTGCGGAGGATGCAGAGGGACAGGAGCCGAGCCTTGGGGTCGCCGGGGTCAGGAGTTAGGGTGCTGGGGGCAGACACGCCGGAATTAGTGGTAAGTTAAGAGGCGCTCGGGACTCCCGGCCTAGAGCCCCGTAGTCTCTGTGATGAGGGCTACGTCTTTCTTGTTCATAAGTGTTCCCCCGGAGCCCACAGTGGGGGCCTGGCACATACTGGACACCCAATAATATTCACGGAACCGGTGAACTAAAGAAACAGAAGGAGGGTGGTGATCCTCGATTCCTGCCGGTGCCTTCTGCCCACGGGCCCTGGGGCCAGACCTCAACTTCATAGTTTCCTCTCCACGGCATCCCCCCGGGAACCTGCTGCCCAGTGGTTCCAGGCCCTCCACCCGCATTGCACTCCAGCTGGCCCGGGGGCTGGGGGAGCAGGACCCTCAGAGACAGCAGGGAGCAGTGATAAGCGCGGTGACCTTGACTGCCCAGAGCGAGGTGGCAGGAGGGTCTGCCCTGCTGGGGACGACTATAACAGCCGTCCTGGTTAGGACGCAGAGCAGACCCATCCGGAGCTCAGTTTTCTGCCTCTTAGAAGTCATTAGTGGTGGTTCTGCGGGAAAAGCCAGAAAAAAAAGTTTTATATGGAATAATAAATTCTTCTATAAGCCACAAATCCCCACTAATTTGCAGTTAATAAACCCACAAATGTAAGAGGATTAAAAACTGGCGAGGAGGGCTTCCCTGGTGGCGCAGTGGTTGAGAGTCCGCCTGCTGATGCAGGGAACACGGGTTTGTGCCCCGGTCCGGGAAGGTCCCACGTGCCGCGGAGCGGCTGGGCCCGTGAGCCATGGCGGCTGAGCCTGCGCGTCCGGAGCCTGTGCTCCGCAACGGGAGAGGCCACAACGGTGACAGGCCCGCGTACCGCAAAAAAAAAAAAAAAAAAAAAACTGGCAAGGAAAGAGTTCCTCAACTCCTACAAGGTTGGCCTCAAGCGGCCGCGGTCCTGACAGACTGACGTTGGGCCAGAGGCAGGAAACCCTGGGCGCCGGCCAGCGGGCAGCTGGAGCGGATTGACCTGCAGCCCCAGACAGACACGTCTGACTCCTGACCCCGGGAATCTATGAAGGTGACCTCATTTGGGAAAAGGGTCTTTGCAGATATAATTAAGTTGAGGATCTTCTCAAGATGGCTGGTTTACTGGGGTGGGCCGCAGAGCCAGTGGCAAGGTCCTTATAAGAAGAGGATGCTCGGAGAGGCCATGTGAAGCAGAGGCAGAGACTGGAGGAAGCACTGACCAGCCCAGGGACACCAGGGGCCTTGGCAGCCACCAGACGGTAGAGGGGCACCAGGCAGGTTCCACCACAGACGCTCAGAAGGAACCAACCCCTCCCACACCTTGACTCTAGACTCCTGGCCTCCAGAGTTATGGGAGAATACATTTCTGTTTTGTTTTGTTTTGTTTTTTAAAGCCACAAAGTCTGTGGTAATTTGTTACGGCAGCCACAGGAAACTAATACAGTGGCTGTGCCCTGACTGACTGGGAATCCCTGTCCACCCTGCAGAGGAGGTGATCACAGCTCAGGCCACCGTGAGATGACACCCGCGGACAACACTCTCCCTGCTGCCTCTGGCACGGCGCTGTGGAAAAGAAGGGAATGAGGGAGAGAGGGAGGAAGAGAAAGAACATTAATGAATTAAGGGGGAGGAAAGGCACGTTGCTGTCTGTCCATCATTAAATGGGATCACAGGCTGGAGAAGCCAACATAAATTAAGCACCCACAGGGTTCCAGGGCTGTGAATTTCACTACACGAATTGTAAAATATCTCCCCTGTTTTCCACATGTGGAAACCGAGGCTCCTGAGAGCTCAGGTGAATTGCACATGTCACACGCCTGTGGCAGAGCCAGGGTCTGAATCCAGGTCCACCAGCTCAAGTCCAGTCCCTGGAAGGACCTCCGTGGAAAGCTGCCTGTTTGTCCATCCCTGGCCTAAAGCTGACCGTCGGGCCCAGGACTGGGAGGTGGCTGGATGCTTTCAGGACCCAGTCAAAGCCGGTTTAGAGCAGAATCTGTTGGCCTGGGTGGTTTCAGTGAGGCGGAGACAGAGGGACACACTGCAGCCTTGGCTGCTGGTGAAGTAAAAATGTTCCACAGAAGCAGATCCCTGGGGTGTCTGCACCAGAGGAGGTTTTACACGGAATGTGCAGTTTTGGATCATAAGGCAGAATCTTCTAATCCCTGTCCTGCCCTGCAGTCCTCCCAGACCTCTGCTGGATGCTGGTCCTGCTCTAGAGACGGAGCTATAGCCCGGAGGTTTCTGTTTCTGCCAGGGCCCCAGGCTCCCCTCTGAAGCGGGTAGGTCCAGCCAGCCCGGGGGCTCAGTCAGTCTGATTTGTTTAATGAGGTTATAAGGTGGCCCAGAAGCCATCACCCAGGCCCGAGGGAGGTAAGGCGCTGCTGTCCCCAGACGGCTCCTAGCCCAGCCCCTCTGTTCTAGCGGAGTCGCAAACACCAAATCCCCAGATCTGGGGGGCTGGTACGGGGCGGTGCTCAGGTTGTAATTATGTTTGTTGGGCTTTTTCTTTTCTCTTTGCACAATTTTATTCGTAACTGCAGCTGGGTCTTCCAGGGCCATCCGTGACAGTTCTGAACAGCATCCCATGCTCTCCAAGCGTGATTTCCAAACACTGACCTCAGGGCCCGGGGCGCCTGGTTTGGATCTCTGAGACCTCCACGGAGAAATCTCCCAGGGTTGCTTTGGGTCACACTTTCTCTTATTTCTCAGCCCAGGTACCTGGGAAGTCCCGTAATTGGCCTGAGTTCACAGGAGCTGACACTAAATGGAGCGATGTATCAGGAGGCCAGAGGCTTGGATTCCACCATCACTTACAAACTGTAGAAACTTGGGCATCTCACCCCAAATCTCTGGATTTGGTCTGATCTGGAAAGTGGAGGAAACAGTACTTGGCAGGCAGGGCGCTGGCCCACCTCTGATTCCGAATTTCCCGCAAGGGCCGGGCATCCCCATTGTGCGAGGAGAAAGGAGGTGTAGGTACAGGATAGAGTCTGCCCTGTCTGCCTCCAGCTGGGCTTTCCTGCAGGGTCTGAACTGGTGAGGGCAGCATGGGGGGAATGGCAGCCGCGTTCCCACAAGCCTCTCCCAGCGCGATCAGACTCCCTGGGAGCGCAGGAGGCCTGCACCCACCCACCGCGGGGAGCCTGCATGCTTTGTTCTGCTCTGCGGGAGGGCGGGACAGCAGCCCGAGCCCCGGCCCTGCCCCTGCCCGGATCACCAGGGTGTGCGGGCTGTTTGGGAGTAAAAGAGCAATGCATGGTGCATGTTTACCTCAGTTACTCCTCGTGCAGATGAGGGGGTGAGGCCTCCTGCTCTGGCTGACCCAGCCGGCACGTGTAGAACCGGGCGTGGGACCCAGGCAGCCTAGGCTTCAGAGCAGAGGTCACAAC
>RJWK010042438.1:0-19081 GCA_004363435.1 Platanista minor
TTTTTGTTAATTGTCACAATAATATATAAATTGAGAATTTAGAAAATATGAATTTAGAAAACATGGGTAATAAATATATGTATTTTTCTATATGTACATATCACCATATACTTACATGTGTATATATGTGTACATTAATATTTTGTGTATTTAATTTTACACATGGTATTTTCTGCCATTTAATTATTCTTTAAAATTTCAATAGCTGTTTATTATTTCAATAGTTGGATCATTCACTTATTCAATCCCTTGTTGTAGAGCACTTATGTACTGATTGCAAAAAATGGCAACACTTCTTTGTATCCCTGCAATGCTACTTTGAAAGTCCTTCAATAAAAAGGTGAAATCTCTTTCCCCATAGGTCTCAATGGCTTGCTTTGACCAACAGAATGTATTGGAAGTGAGTGTGTTCTCTCTGAGCCTTCATCCCCAGAGGGTTTGCCACCTTCCACTCCTTTCCTTGGAACGCTGACAAGCCTGGGATAAGCTTCTGATGACAGTTACATGGGAATCATGAGAAACATGGGCCCAGTTCCCTGATTCCCCCAGCTGACAGCCAACTAACATCCAGAGGCAGAGATGCCCAACTAATGCCAGTTGACCACAGATGAATGAGCCAGCCCAGCCAAATAGAGAAGTTAACAACCAGCAGACCCATGAACAATGTTTTGTAATCATCATTTATTTATATGACTTCCATTTTGTTTCATTCTAATTTTTCTAATAGGAGTAGGACTATTTTTTCTTATTGTGGTAAAATATTCATAATTAAAATTTTACCTTTTTAACTGTAAAATTCAGTGGCACTAAGTATATTCACAATGTTATGCAATGTTCACAGTACTTCCAGAATTTTTCATCTCAAACAGAAACTCTATACCCATTAAGCAATAACTCCTGATTCTCTCTCCCCCTAGCCTTGGTAATCTCTTTTTCACTTTCTGTTTCTATGAATTTTCCTCCTTTAGATACTTTCTATAAGTGTAATCATGCAATATTTGGCCTTTTGCTTCTGGCTTATTTCCCTTAGCATAATGTTTTCAAGATTCACCTATGTAACAAGTATTGAAACTTCATTCCTTTTTTTAGCTGAATAATATGTGTTCATATACATACATTTTGTTTATCTATTCATTTTTTGATGGGCACTTAGGTTGTTTCCACCTTTTGGCTATTGTGAATAATGCTGCTATGAACACTGGTGTATAAGTACCTGGCGGAGTGCCTGTGTTCAACTCTTTTGGGTATATACCTAAAAGTAGAATTGCTGAGTCAAATGGTAATTCTATGTTTAACATTTTGAGGAACTACCAAACTGCTTTTCATAGTGGCTCCACCATTTGACATTCTCACCAGAAATTCACAAAAGTTCTTATTTCTCTACATTTTTGTCATATTTCTTATTTTCCATGTTTTTTAAAAATAATAGCCATCCTGTGAGTATGAAGTGGTATCTCGCAGTTTTGATTTTCATTTTTGTAATGACTAATGCATCTTTTTATGTATTTATTGGCCATTTGTATATCTTTGGAGAAATGTCTGTTCAAGTCCTTTGCCCACTTTTAAATTTGGTTATCTTTTTGCTATGAAGTTGTAGGAATGTTTTATGTATTCTGGATATTAATCTCTTTTTAGATAATATTTACCAATATTTTCTCCCATTTTGTAGGTTGTCTTTTTTGTCATGTTAGTGTCTTTTGATGCTCAAATTTTTTTTGAATTTTGATGAATCCAATATATTGAATTTTTATTGTGTGTAGTTTTGTGTCATATTTAAGAGACCATTGCCAAATCTAAGGTCATGAATATTTTATTTCCTATATTTCCTTCTAAGAGTATTATAGTTTTAGCTTTAAATTTAGGTGTGTGACTCTTCCAAACTATCTTCGCAAGGTGTGTATTCCTTGTTGTGTGTCGTCACTGAAGTCCCTGCCCCATTATCTCTGTTACCAGCCAGTGACCTGAAAAATATTTCCTTAAGTGTCTGGCTCTAAAAAGGGGAAGAAAATAAGAAGAGGTCCTGTCTCTCCAGGTCTCCTGATAGTTGCTGTTGAGGGATGTTACATATGCGGAAAAGCCAAAACCAAGGTAAGCATCTGCACATGTCTTTCTGGGTACTGCCAGACCAACCTAAACACACAGCCCTACAATTATGGAGGACAAAGTTCCACTGCCTGCCACTCCAGCATATGAAATGCTATTCCCATACTGAGGAATGAGAAATTTAGTTGGTTCTAGGGTGTCATTCCTCATGAAAGATCAGCAGCCTCTTCCTTTATTGAGCACTGTCTCAGTTGTGATAAGCGTCAGATCAGGTTCCAGAGTTCTAATACAGCTGATTCCAATGACTCTTTTCAGCTCTATGGCTGATTTGGTGGAAGGACCAACTCCTCCTCCATAGGAGATGTTTTTACTTTGCCATTGTGTGTCATCATTCCCCTCTCATTTTTTAAATTAATCATCTTATTTTGAGAAAATTGTTGATTTGCATGCATTTGAAAGAAATAATGCAGGTAAATCCCATGTACTCTTGACCTACATCACCTTTTTGAAAACTTTCCCCTTGTACCTGTCATGCTAGGATTTTTAAAAATCCTTAATCTCATTAGTTCTTGGAACGTTCATAAGCTTGTATCTACCTGTTGAAGCTCTGTGCTTGCCTCACATTCTAACTCAAGATCCAACTGTAAGGAAATACTTTTCATTCTCAGTATCCATATATATATATATATTTTAACCTATCTACACTGGTGATTTCCAGCTTTGCAAAATTAATAACACTTTTATGTAAACCTCTCCTAATAAACCATGAATCCAGAGGGTGCCAACCATTTACTACTAGTGCAAATGTAGAATTTTGCAAATAGCAGGCTCTCAACATACATTGGATAAATTAAATTCATTACCAAATCATGATAACTGCACGTGACTACCGGATATGCTGACAGTTCCTTTTAAACTGGAGTGCATTCACCTCCGTGATAGAAGCTAAGTGCTTCTAACCTTTGTAAACACTGTGCACAACACTGGGCTATACAATAAACATTTATTAATCAATTTGGGGGCCTTAGAATATTCTTTAATTTAAATTAGTATTCTGATCAAAAGAAAAAAACTGAAAGATTGAGGAAAAGGAAAGAAAGAAGGAATAACAAAAAATGAAGACTTCTAGGCCTATCTAGTAAGAAAATATCTAGCAATCTCAGGTATTTTTTGCAGCAAAGAAAGGGAATGTTAGAGCATATTCAGTTTTGAGAAAAGGCTCACAAAAAAACATAAGTATGTTGGAATTCATATGAACAGAAAAGTGATGGAGAGAGACTATGAAAATAACACACTGGTCCTCTTGTGCTGCTCCTTATCTGATGATCTGAGGTTGAGGGAACCAAGGACAACAAAGGAAATTAGGTCTTCCACAATTTTCATTAAATTCTCAAGGAATCTGACTACTGCTATGCGGAGCACTTCAAGGCCTTTGGAAAAGGATAGTATGGTTACTTATTTCACCACCTTCATTGTGTTGAAGGAAATAAGAAATAGCTCTGAGGCTAATAACAGAAATGGCATCCAAAGCAGCAGAGCACAGTGGCACTTCCTAAAGGCAGTATAAATATTAAGCATCTCTACAGGCAAACCACTAGGAATGTAGGAAAAAGAGATGCAAAGTGCTGATGACCTTTCAACTCAGTTCTGTCCATCTTCCTTAAAGGGGAAAGGGAGTTGGGGTGCTAGTTATAAAGTCTTGGAGTTGGAAAGAACATTCGTTTGCTCATTAATTTATTCATTTATTCAGTCATTACTGAGTACTTATCATCAGAGACCAGTCATTATGTGCCCGCTAGGAGCTTTGATATCATCTATTCCTACTTCTTCATTCTTTGGATGAAGAACCATCCTAACTGTGAACCCAGAAGTGAAGTGCTATGAACAATTTGACACCTGGTTTGTCCGAACCTAGAACTACAACCTAGTTTTCCAATGCCCCAGTGAATATGTTTTTAAATACACTCCACTTTATTGTTTTTAAATGTGGCTTGTGAATTACTTTATGAATGATTTTATTTTCTTGACCATATTAAGCACTAAAGTAAATAAATAAATAAATAAATAAATAAATAGACCTCTCCAAGGTACTCCTTCTGAAAATGACTTCATGGTTGTTTTGTCTATTTGTAACATTCAGTTTCTTTGGCCTTTAGGTCCAACTCTCTTTGGATTCACCTCTTACATGATGCCTGTCCCTTCTCTGTTACCTGTGCTTTATCTTCTCTAACTTTCTGACCTCTAGATTTTTTTTTCGAGGCTCAGCCCTCTGACCTCTTTGTCATCTCTATACACACTCTAAATATACCCATCCAAGCAGCATCTTTAAAGAACATCAATATTCAGATGTTTCCTAAATTTATATACTTTAATTGTCAGGGTTATCTAGAGAAACAGGATCAATGGGATATAGACAGATAGATAAAAGGAGTTATTATAAGGAATTAGCTCACAAAATTTTAGAGACCAAGAAATTGCATGATCTACTGTTTGCTAACTGGAGACTCAGGACATCCAGTGATGTGGTTCCAGTCCAAGTCCAAAGGCCTTGTAACTAGAGAGTTGATGGTTGTAAGTTCTAGTCTGAGAGCAGAAGACCAAGACCAATGTCCAGATCAGGTAATCAGAAACAGAGAGTGAATTCTCCATTCTCCACCTGTTTTGAATTGTCCAGTGGATAAATGCTCTCAGTGGATAAATGAATGATGTTCACTCACATTGGGGAGGGTGATTTACTTCAGTCAATCTACTGAGTCAAATGCTAATCTCATCTAGAAACACCCTCACAGACACACCTAGAAATATATTTAGTCAAATATCTTGGCATTTCTTGACCAGGTCAAGCTGACACTCTCCCTTCAGGGGAAATGGCCAAGATGGCAGAATAAGAAGAAGACCCTGAGCTCACCTCTCCTATAGGCATACCAAAATTACAACAGTTTACAGAGCAACTATCCATGAGAATGACCTGAAGACTAGCAGAAAAGATTTTCCAAAACTATAGATATAAAGTAGGAATCACAATGAGATGGCCCGGAGGGGCAGAGGTGCAGTATAGTCAAGACAAATACTCCTGAGTGGTGATGTACAAATGGGAGGATAATTGAAATTGCATAGGTTCTACCCAAGAGGTGAGGGGTCCAAGCCCCACATTGGGCTCCCCAGCCTGGAGGGCCCTGCACTGGGAAGATGAGCTCCCAGAACCCTTGGCTTAGAAGGCCAGTGCAACTTACTTTCAGGAGAGCCAGAGGGCTGTAGGAAATAGAGACTCCACTCTTAAAGGTTGCACACAAAATCTCACATACTCCAAGACCCAGGGCAGAAAGAGTAATTTGAAAGGAGCCTTGGTCAGACCCAATTGCTGATCTTGGAGAGCTTCCCAGAGAGGCAGGAGGCAACTGGGACTCACCCTGCAGATATAAACACTGGCAGAAGCCATTTTTAAGAGCTTGTTCTACCATGAGGACATTGGTGCTAGAAACCACCATCCCTCTAGCTTATTAGCACTGGGACCTGGCCCTACCCACCAGCCTGTTGGCGTCAGTCACAGGATGCCCCAGGCCAAGCAGCTAACCAGACAGGGAAACAGCCCTACCCACCAGCAGGCTGGCTGCCACAGCAAACTAACAGAAAGAGAAATTAAGAAAGCAATCCCATTTACAATTGAGTCCCAAATAATTAAATACCTGGGAACCAACAAGTAAACGACCTGTACTCAGAAAAGTATGGGACATTGATGAAAGAAACTGAAGGTAACAGAAACAAATGAAAAGATGTTTTGTGCTCATTGACTGGAAAAATTAATATTGTTAAAATGATCATACTACTCAAGGCAATCTACAGATTCAGTGTAATCCCTATCAAAAGACTAATGGCATTTTTCACAGAGCTAGACCAAATAATTCTAAAATTTGTACAGAAACACAAAACATCCCAAATGGCTGAAGAAATCTTGAGAAAGAAGAATAAAGGGGAGATATCATGCTCCCTGATTTCAAACTATATTACAAAGCCACAGTAATCCAAACAGTACAGTGCTGGCACAAAAACAGAAACATAGATCAATGGCACAGAATAGAGAGCCCAGAAATGAACCCACACTTATATGAGTGATTAATCTACAAAACAAAGGAGGCAAGAATATGCAATGGGGAACAGAGAGCTTCTTCATTAATGGTATTGGGAAAATTGGACAACTACATGCAAAAGAATCAATCTGGACCACTTTTTAACACCATATGCAAAAATAAACCAAAAATGGATTAAAGACTTAAATGTAAGACCTGAAACCATAAAACTTCTAGGAGAAAACAGAGGCAGTAATCTCTTTGACATCAGTCTTAGCAATATTTTTTTGTATATGTCCTCTCAGGCAAGGGAAACAAAAGCAACAATAAATGGGGCTATATCAAACTGAAAATCTTTTGTAGCGTGGAGGAAACTATCAACAAAAAGAAAAAACTGCCTACTGAATGGGAGAAGTAATTTGCAAATGATAATTACTGGTAAGGGGTTAGTATCGAAAGTATACAAAGAACTCATACAACATGTCATCAAGAAAACCAAACAACCCAATTTAAAAATGGGCAGAGGGCCTGAATAGATATTTTTTCAAAGAAGACATATAGGGAAACTCAACATCACTAATCATCAGGGAAATGCAAATCAAAACCACAATGAGATATCACTTCACACATGTCAGAATGGCTATTATCAAACAGACAACAAACAATAAATGCTGGAGAGGGTGTGGAGAAAAGGGAACCCACATGCACTGTTGGTGGGAATGTAAATTGGTGCAGCCTTTATGGAAGACAATATTGAGATTCCTCAAATAATTAAAAATAGTACTACCATATGATCCAGCAATTCTACTTTGGGTATTTATCTGAAGAAAATAAAAACACTACTTAGAAAATATATATGCACCCCTATGTTCATTGAAGCATTATTTACAATAGCCAAGATAAGGAAGCAACCTAAGTGCCCATCAATAGATGAATGGATAAAAAAGATATAGTATATATATAACAAAATACTCATCCACACAAAAGAATGAAATCTTGCCATTTGTGAAAACATGGATGGACCTAGAGGGTATTCTGCAAAGTGAAATAAATTAGACAAAGAAAGATAAATACTGCATGATTTCAGTTATATGCGGAATCCAAAAAACCAAATGACCAAATATAACATAACAGAAACAGAATCAGATGTAGAGAACAAACAGGTGGTTGCCAGACAGGAGGGTGTCGGGGGAGGAGAGAAATAGGCGAGGGAGATTAAGTGGTATACACACTTCTATTTACAGAGTAAATGTCATGCATATGCAATGTACAATGTGGTGAACATAGTCAATAATTATATCTTTGTATGGTGACTGATGGTAACCAGACTTATTGTGAGCATTTTGAAATTATAGAAATATCAAATCACTATGTTGTGTACCAGGAACTAACATAGTGTTGTAGGTCAATTATAGTTCAAAACAAACAAACAAACAAACAAACTCACAGAAAAAGAGATCAGATTTGTGAATACTAGAGGCAGGGGTTGGGTGGGGTGGAGGAGGGATAATTGGATGAAACTAGTTCAAAGGTGCAAACTTCCAGTTATAAGACAAACAAGTTCTAGGGATGTAATGTACAACATGATAAATATAATTAAGACTGCTGTGTGTTATATATGAAAGTTATTAAGAGGGTAAATCCTAAGTGTTCTCATCACAAGGAAAAAAAATTTTTTTTTCTGTTTCTTTTATTTTGTATCTATATGAGATGACGGATGTTCACTAAACCTATTGCGGTAGTTATTTCATGATGTATGTAAGTCAAAGCTTTATACTGTGCACCTTAAACTTATACAATGCTGTATGTCAATTATATCTAAATAAAACTGGAGGAAAAAAAGAAAGCTGAAAACAAACTATCACATATACTCCAAAATAAACTCTGTGCATGTCCCTGTCTGCATCCCCCATGCGTACAACTCAAATCTGTTCCTCCTGTGACCCTCCCCCCCATCTCAGGAAAACACTTGCTCAGGTAAAACACGTTTAGTAAATTAACTACTCTCATCTCTTCATTCTCCACATTCAGTCCATCATCAAATTTTCTTGGCTCTAACTTCAGAATATATGCGGACTCCAAACACCTCTCTCCATCTCTACCATTGCCACTCTGAAACCACCATCTTGTTTCGCCTGAATTATTGCAGCAAGCTCCCAACTGGTTTTTCTGCATCTCCTTTTGCTTCACTCCAATCTACTCGCCACATAGCAGCCTAAACCACTCCTCTGCTCAAAATGCTCCAGTGGCTACCCACCAAACTCAGACTAATAACCAAAGCCCTAACTGTGGATTAAGTGACCTGTCATTACCTGGACCCCTCTTTCAGGTCACATCTCTGTCCCTTTGCCTTCTCCAGCTGAGAATCCAATTGAGCAGTAGAGTTGACATAAAACATTATGTTAGTTTCAGGTGCACAGCATAGTGATGCAACATGTAAATACACTAAGAAATAAGCACCATGATAAGTCTAGTAACTGTGTCATCATACATAATCATTACAGTATCAAAACTATATTTCTTAGGCTGCATAATACATGCCTGTGATTTATTTATTTCATAACTGGAAGTTTATACCCCTTAATCCTCTTCACACATTTTGTCCAACCTCCTACCTTCCTCCCCTCTGACACACAATCATTCTCATACCTATGAGTCTGTTTCTGTTTTGTTTGCTTTCTTTTGTTTTTAGATTCCACATGTAAGCATTTGTCTTTCTCTGTTTGACTTATTTCACTCATATAATATACATAATAGTATATATATATATATATATATATATATATATATATATTCCACTGTGTATACATATATCTATATATCTTTTTTATCCATCTATGAATAAACACTTAGGTTGCTTCCATATTGTGACTATTGTAAATAATGCAATAAATATAAAGGAGTGTGTGTGTGTGTGTATATATATATATATATATATATATATATACACACACACACATATATATATTTATTTATTATTATTTTTTCATAATCAGTGTTTTTTTTTCCCCCTTTGGCTAAATACCCAGAATTTCTGGATCACATGGTATTTCTACTTTCAATTTTTTGAGAAACCTCCATATTGTTTTCTACAGTGGCTTCATCAAGTTACATTTCCCTTATTTTAATATTATTATCAAAAATAAGAAAAAAAAGGCAAGGATAAATGGATTAGCACTTTGGTAAATATGTCCTGGAAATTTTCTGCCAAAGACACGAAGTAGGCATAGAGTTATACCTATTTGAAAGCATGGTAACTAAATTATTATTATTATTTATAGGCAATGAGATGAGCAAACTCAAGAGTCATCTGAAAACTATTAGAACCAATGAAACATTCAAGGCAGTGGCTTTTTGAAGAATAGAAATATCCAATGTTTTCCTACACTATAGCTATAACCAGATAGAAATTTTTATGAATAAAACCACATTCTCATAACACTAACATTGATTTAAAGGAATGCGTGGTAATATACTTAAAAAATATTCAGGACTTATATGCAGAAATTTTCAAAGAGGAAATATAGCTTGAGTAAATGCCATAAAAAGCTATATCATTGAAGGGAAAGACTCATTATTGACATAATATCAGATCTTTCTAAGTTAATATACTCATTGATGCGTTTTTGGTAATGAGTCTATAATTTCCATATAATAGACTTGTATGCTTTTGTAAAGAGAAAAACATATTTAAATATTAGAATTATTGAAGATACCCGAAAGGTTAGTCAACACTTAATCATATGTCCCATGACTGATAGAATAGACAGCTTACAGAAAAATGATACAGAAAAATTACTTTACAGAAAATCAGGGGTAAATAAGGACTGAATTTTAGTAACTATAATTTCAAACAAAAGAGTCTTCCTTAGATAACACATTTTGCTTTAGAAACAGATCATTTGTGACCATTGATGAATGAAAAAGTTTAAATCTCATACATGTACTACTCATCTTTGCTAGAGCAATACACAGTCCATAATCTCAGAAACTTATAGCAAGGAGCCTTCATTTCTCACTCAGATTACACGTCAACATCTGCAGGGTGGCTGCTATTGCTCTTTTTTATTATCTTCTCATTTTGGGGGCCCAGGCTGAAAGAGAAGTCCCTCTTTGAAGAGTACCATTATCCTGGGAGCAGGAAACAAAAGCCTAATAGGAAACGACACTAACCTTCAGGTTGGACGAACAAAGGTCCCATCCACTCACATCTGTTGTCCAAAGCAGGTCACAAGCCCAAGCCCAACGTCAGGGAGTCGCGGATAAATAGTCCTCCCATGGTGAGGATGGACATTGGAAGTCACGTGGCAACAAGAGCAGATGCGTCATACTTTTCCAAGGAAGAGGATAATTGGGAGCAATAATACAGCCTCAGTACATGTTTCCTGTCTGAGTGAAGAGGTCAATTTCTAGGCTGGTAAACAAGCTGCTCTCTCCTTCAGTCCTTCCTCTGCCCGTTCCTCACCTTTTGGTCAAAGAATAATTTACGCTGAAAAGAGTTGCTTTACTGAGCTACTTTTTTACAACCTGAACCCTATAGACATTTATTTATAAGTCAACGAGTTATCAAATTCAGTGTATATGTATTTACGGTAAAACATACGTGGGGCGTCATGGTAAATAGCAAATATATTTTTTTTCATCCTCTGCTTATTGAAACCCACTTGACTAGAATATAAAAGCAGTCACACATACACATATGATTACATAGATAATCACAGTGGGTTCCTTGGTGTCACAGAAATACATTTCCTCCTGAAAACTAACTAGTTAGAGGAAAAGTAATACAGACTGAATAAAAAAGAAATAAAAAGCAATATTAAATAAGAGAAACATGATAAGGTATTTTTCAGATGAGCACACATTATTGACCCTGATTTATCTCAAGTATCTGTAGTTAAAGGAAATTGAGATAAACATTGATGAATTGGTGAGCTAGCCTTTGAATCATTAAGAAAATGGAATTGGCAAAGATATGTAATATGCTTTTAAAAAGATGAAACTTGGATGACTTCAGGGTTCATGGCTTGGGTAACTGCCCAAGTAATTCTTCTAGAAACTGTCTCTTTGACCTTGAGTATGTCTCTTTCCCTCTTTGTGTCGCAGTTTCCACATTTGTAAGATTACCAAGTTGAATGTTCTTTAAGGTTTCTTCCAGCTCTCTTTTCTTTATTGGAAATCTTTTCTTTATACGGTTTTAAATTTCCTTCTGCCTCCAGAAGCTTCTGTCATTCAACCTGCCTGTTTCGCTGGCCCTGAGTCCAGACACCGGCAGCAATGTGGTCAGTGTGACATTGCTATCACCTGAGCGCTGACCCCTTCCAGCTTTGTTGGTGGCACTGTGACATATCGTTCATCTTGACCACAGGAAATCATGAGCTGAGAGTGTTTTCATAATCAGACCAATTTGAAAGCAATTAAATCCAAGTTAACTGATAAGGCTTTGTATTACTTCTGTCAGGGTTGGGGACAGTGGGTGAACATATCATGTTCAGTTGACGCAAAGAATAAATAATTGTAAGGGAAATGTTAACTGGAAATATACTATTTCATCTACCAGAGTTGGAACAAAAGTGGTAGTGAGTACACATAATCAAACCAAAGACTGCAGTTGTCACAAGGATCACTCCCCCATCTGGAGGGCCCGCTGTTTTACATAAGAAACTTGAGCATCTGCAGATTTTGGTGTCCTGGGGGGCCCTAGAACCAACTCCCTGGGGTACCAAGGGAGGACTGTATTAATGCCACAACTTGGAGAATTCTAGGGGATTTTGCTGAGTGAAAAAAAGCCAATCCCAAAGGTCACAAACTATATGACTCCATTTATATAATATTCTTAAAATGAGAATTAAAAAATACACAGCATAGGGCTTCCCTGGTGGCGCAGTGGTTGAGAGTCCGCCTGCCGATGCAGTGGACGCGGGTTCGTGCCCCGGTCCGGGAAGATCCCACATGCCGCGGAGCGGCTGGGCCCGTGAGCCATGGCCGCTGAGCCTGCGCGTCCGGAGCCTGTGCTCCGCCACGGGAGAGGCCACAACAGTGAGAGGCCCGCGTACCGCAAAACAAATAAACAAACAAACAAAAAACACATAGCATATTGATTCACCAGAGGTCAGGGATTGGGTGAGGCAGAGGAGAAGATGACAGTGGCTATAAGAAGAGCAGCACAAAGGGCTTTCCCAAACCCCTCCCCACACTCCAGCTGCCAGGTGAAAATAAAGCATAAGAGGCGTCTTTGTGTACATTGGGGTGACAGGCATTTTTGATAACACATGCAATCCTTCTCCCTTATTTCCATTTATATGATTTCCTGTAAAGTCAGTGATTGACTCTGATTGGCGACACTGATGAGAGAAAACATGAATGTCTAAAATATGGGCTGTCCCTCAGAGGAGGTTAATCCATGGAAGATGAAAAAGGACTTTACTAATTTATACATTTAGGCCCCCTCTAGCATGAATTGTCTTCCTGAAATTTCAACAATTGCCAAAGGAGGCATTGTTTGACAGGATCAGAGAGGTTAAGGAATTTGCTCACAGTCACACAGCTGGGAAGTATTGAAAGTGGAATTTGAGCCCAGGGATAAATAGACCAAGCCTTTAATCACTGAGGATGACTCTTGTTCTGCCTCTTACTAATCGAGCAAGGTCACTCATAGCATCTCTGTTGCATTATCCATGGGATGGAAATAAAAAAGCCCCTACCTCTTGAGGACATTGTGAGTTTTAAATGAGACAGTGGAGTTAAAGGGACTGCATACATTTTAACATTGCCTATAAATATTAGGAAGTGAGCCTATTTTACCTAGTACCAAATGTGTGAGAGCAATGTTTAATAAAATCTTCAATAGACTGAAACCAAGCTAACCAGTTTCCTTAATTAGCGGGATAGTATGCTTCTAATTTGCAGAGGAAGAGGAAAAATCACAAGAAAATGAGCTGACATCTAGCACTCATTAAAACAAAGTCTAAGAAAAATACCCTGGGGCACTATTAATTCAATTGCATCCAAAATATCTTTGTATTTCTTCCTGACCTTGATAATGAGGATTATCATTTACAATCCACAGGGCCAAAATGTTAAAAAAAAAAAAAAAGTGCTGTGTGTTTGTATGCTGGTTGGGGGTTGTTTGTTGGCATCCAGCTAAGATCAGTTACCAGGAGGGGAGGCATGGTAAAAGGAGAGAGCAAATAAGAAGGGCAAAGGGCTTGTAAGTTGTAGCAGCAAACACTAACATCTGCTTACCAGGTGCCAGCCGCTGCTCTAAGTGTTTCCATATGCAAGTTTATTTAATCCTCAAAACAATTCTAGGAGGTGTGTATTATTATCCCCATTTTACAGGTTAGAAATAAAGGTACAGGAAAGATAGGTATCTTGCCTAAGACCACACAGCTAGAAGTTGCCAGGACTTGAGCTCAGGCAGCCTGGCTCCAGGGACCATGACCCACCCATTTTGCATTCTTTGCAGTTTTCTTCAGCATTAACTCTGAGTTGGTGATAAAACTTAGGTGAGAACCAATATTGACTCGTTATCTACTATTCTCCAGATACTTTTCCTACTTCCTAATACTTCTATATTTCTTAATCATTCTCCCAATCGACCGTTGATTTAGGACCCTTTTACTCCCATCCCCATTTGGGGAATAATTTAATGTTCAGAGATCCATTATAGTTCCCCAAATCGCACAGCCCAAAAGTGACAAAGACAGAATTTGACCTCATATCTTTATGACCTCATTCCACTACCTTGGAATATGAAACCAAGTATTCCAGGTACATAAGAAACAGAAAGAATACTTTCCCCAGCTTTGATGTACTGATTGTGACTTTTGAATGATATACTTTGTGTCAGTTTCAGGTCTCTGAGAAATATGCACCAAAATGGAATTATATGAGCAAGATATATATTGAGGGAAATGCCTGTGAACGGCAAATGGGAAAGAGAGCAGGAATAGACAGAGAGGCCCTTCAGATGTAGGTATGACACCTGTAAAAGGAGAGAGGGAGATAAGGATGATTGGGTAGGAGTGGCCTCAATCTGCAGGGCCATTCTGAGAGTCTTGGTCGGGCCAACGGAAAGATCTCTAGCAAAGACTGACCATTAGAGGAGTGCTGTGTTGGGCAGGAATGGCCCAGCTCTAGTCATCCCATCATGCTGGGTCATTGTCTGGGAGCCGGGAGCAACCCAGACATCTCATGGCACCGGTATGAAGATTGCAGCAGAGTCAAAGGTGCAACAGCAGAACACTGTCAATCAATTACAATTCTCACAGCAGGTCCTTTGAAGGGAGATCTGAGTGGCACACCCAATAGCTACATGGACTTCTTTTGTACGGGTGCACACAGGATGATGCATGGAGATGACTTATTCACCAGGATATTTACCGTTGGACTGTGGATGTGACTTTCCTCCATATTAGATGCCAGTGTTGAAACGGCTACCAGGACACAGACGTACAGGAGGGAAGCAAGGGAAAGTGACAGCCTGATTTCGATGGAATTACCTTTGATGAAGTCCAAGTTACCCGAAAACACATCAGGGAGGAAGAGGGCAGGAAAAGAAGCAAAGAAATACTGTTTACACTCTTACACTAAATTCAAGCAGGTTGAATTTTAGGGAAGCCAGTGCAGCTGGGCCAGTGGCTGAGCAGTTGTTCTAACTACTTAGAGCTGGAATGCAGAGAAGGAACATCTGAGCCATAACTAGAAATTTGACATTTGTCACTTCTGCACTATTTCATTACCTGTTGGTATTTAGTGAGATTTTCCTAGTAAATGACATCCAAGCCCATCACCTTACACATTTCTTGAGCATCTGCTGTGTGCCTGAAACTGTACTGAGAGGTTTGTATAGTCCCACAATACACCTGCAAGAAAAAGAATAAATGCTCCTTCTTTACAGGTAAAGAAGCTAAGGCTAAGAGAGTAAACGACTTTCCCAATGTCACACTGGGACAGTGTACCAGAATCATACCCCTGCCCCTCCCTTGAATGGAAACCAATTGCTCTTATCTCAGTTTCATGAGGAAGCTGCAAAGAGAAAAACAAGAGCTGGTTAGAACCAAGTAGGCCCAGGATGGCAAAAGATTTGACTTCCAGTAGACCTTGAGCCTCATTATACGCTCATTGTATAGAGTACTTTAGCTAAATGACACACCCACAAGCACCCTGACAGTTGACAGTTGCCATGACAACAATGGGAAAATCCCATACAAGGACTAAAAGGATTGTTGCATCAGTTCTGGTTCTAAACCACACCTCTGTTCTCAGAGAAGACATTAATATTCCTCCCACCCTTTCCAGTTCCCTAGCTTTTACCTCAACCCTCCTAGTTATATGGTGTCTCCACCTGAATCGGGTTGAGAAGTTGATTTGTGAACTAAGTTCCCGCTTCTCCATTCTTTGGTCGTTGAATAAAGCTTGTGCTGTTCCAGTCTCAGCATGAGTTTTGTTATTGGCTGTGTGAATCCGAACAGAAAAAGAACCTCCCTGGTGGAGGCAGGGCGTCTCGGCCCAAGCTAGGACTCCTGCGTGGGTCCAGGCAACACATCTGGTACTAAAAGCAGGGCCAAGAGAGATGGGTGCCAGTGTTCAGTGCCTGGATCAAGTCATGCCTGAACTTATTCAGGACATTAATTCAGATAATGCATTTCATAGTTGCTTGAGCTCCAGTTGAAGTTGGAATTTCTGCCATTTGAGAGAAAAGAAAAGAAAGATACTCACATCTTCAGAAACCATTTGGCATACTCTAGACCAGAAGAAATCACGAGATTTTGAACTGGACATTATCTTGCCACATCACTTTTCTCTGGGTCTCAATTTCCTTATCTACAAAATGGATTTGGTTCCATCACTTTTAAGGTGTCTCCTTATCTCACACGGTGTGCAGTGCTGAGTTTAACGCGGAGGCATTTGTTGCTGTCACATAGATGGAAGATGCCTCCTCACCACCCAGTTGGACTTTCCCAGAGTTTTCTTGGTTCATCCTTGAGAAGTAAACTTTAAACTTAGCTGAGATCCACGATTCATAGCTAAAGGGAAATTTTAAAATGGCTCCCCAATTACCCTCATTCCTGTAGAAGTTCATGAGAGCCCTGAGTTGGCTGTACATCCTCTTCCCTTCACAGTAAGGAAGATTGTTCCATGAAAAATTCATTAGTGCTTTGGAGTCTCAAGCGCTGAGTTCTCCCGCCCTGAAGGGTTCATAACTCCCCTGAAAAGACAGTGGATTTAATCTGCACAGAAGAATGCATCTGAATACTCAATCTTGCCAAGACAGGAGGTAAGGTATGCATTTGCTTCTTTGTGACATTCTGCATAGCATTACCAGTCTCTTTCCCTGTGTTTGCAGAAGTAAGAACATGGAAAGGTTATTAACAGATGGTGCAAAATGTGGGTTAGGTTGAATTATATGGCTACATCCACAGCATGGAATTTAAAGTCTTGTGCTTATGTTTCCATGCACAGCGTTAATTCAGTGGGTTATAGCCCTGGTACATTTGAAAGCAAGAAAAATTTTTATCCTTTCTGATACAGGCTTGATGGAAGACCTCCCTACACTTGCTTAATGAAGTCATGCCTCATACTTTTCAGAAAACACGTTCCTTTTGACTCAGTTCCTCTAGCATTATTGAGCCCTGTGTTAGATGCTGGGAATATAAACATAAAAAAGACATGATTTCTGTTCTCATGAAGCTAAAAATTTGATAGCAGAGAGAGGCAAGTAAACACAGATTTAGAGTCCAGCACAGCAAGTGCAATGAAATGGCCCTTTGAAAGCACAGGGATTTCACAAAAGGAATTTTGGAGCGTGTAGCAGGAGGAATTGGAAGATGCAATATCTGGGATGGATTTAGATAAAGAAGGTAGAAGAAATGAATCAAGCAAGGCTGCTACTGTATTCCAGGGAGAGAGAACAGTATGTGCAAAGATACAGAAGCATGAAACAGGTAAGTGTTTTGCAGTGTTAAGTGGTTCACTATGACTGCAGGGTAGTGTGCTGAGACAGGGGCCATGACTGGAGAAGATGCTGAGAAGACTCAAGATGGGCAGGACAAAAACTGGGAGGGGTCGCTGATGCAGTAGTCCAGATAAAGACCAGAACTACAGCAACTGTAGTAGGGATGGAAAGTGGGGGGAGACTGGGGACATTTTAGGAGGTAGGACAGGAAGGATAGGGTGACTAATTAGTCTTTGGAAAGATGGAGGTGATGGAGTGGGTGGAATCAAGAATGCGTTGTAGGTCTGTCTTTGGTAACAGAGTGTGTTCTTGTACAAGCACACATGTATCTGCTTTTCTTGAGCACACATTTTCATGGGGTTTTGGCTCCACAGCAAATATAGCTTGGAGCTTCTTTCCCAGAAAAATTGGCCCATAGTTTCAGGAACTAAGTCTAACTTTTAGGTAAAGTATTTAGAAACCCTCTTAACCTCACACCTAAACTAAGTTTTTAAATTTTATTAATATAGGTGACATGTTCATCTACATTTGCCTGACTCCTGTAACCTCTGTCTCATTTTATTTGGAACTTGGCTTAGAAAGAGAGGAATATTATTCATAAGCACCTTCAAACACCAAAATATGAGTTCAACTTTCCTTTTTCAACTACATTCAGTTTTTTCCTCCTTAATTTACTTGGAGAATGAATACCTCTTTAGTGCTGTTATGTTTCTTCCTTTATGTCAGTTTCCTTCGTACATACATTCCTATTTCTAAACCAGTTCATTCTCCAGGCTTCTGACTTGACAGAAAGCATAACTTCATACAATGCCTCTGAGTATGTAGACCCTGCTCTGTAATGAGCCATTTAGCTGAGGCTTTCTGCCGTTATGTCTTTTGATTGGAGTATTTAGTCCATTTACATTTAAAGTAATTATTGATAAGTATGTACTTATGGCCATTTTGTTACTTATTTTGGGGTTGTTTTTGTAGTTCTTTTTTGTTCCTTTCTTCTTCTTTCGTTAGCTTCCTTTGTGATTTGATAACTGCATTTTGCTCAGTTCTTTTCTGGGGTTTTGTCTTAGTCCTTCTTTTGGAATATACTTCTCTGCTGCCTCATTTTGCCTAATTCTGTGTTTTTATTTCTACATATTAGGTAAGTAGGTTACATTTCCTGATCTTGGAGATCCCTTATTAGGACATGCCCACTGGGGGACCACAACACACTCCCCTCTCATCACCAGAGCTGTACACTTTAGGGGCACCCCCTATGTGGCTGCATAGGCCCTTCCTTTTGATGAGGCTGACTACTGTGGGCTCACTGGTGAGCAGGGCTGGACCCTGGCATGACTGGCCACCAGGCTCTGCCTTCTGAAAAGGCTGCTGGTCTGCTGGTGGTTTGGGTCAGTTCCCAGGGCAGCTGGCAGCAGGGCTCGGGGGGTGGGGGGGTGTTCCCATGGCTGGTGTTGGTCTGCTGGTGGGTAGGGTCAGGTCCTAGGACAACTGGCTCAGGGCTGGCTGGTGGGTACTGCTTAGTCCCTGGGTCATTACCTGCTTGACCTGGGGGGTTCTGGGACTGGTACCAACCAGCAAGCAAGGGTGGGCTAAGCCCTTAGTGTTAGTAGGCTAGAGGGAGAACTCCAAAGTGGTGCTTGCCAGGACCAGTGTCCTCATGGTAGAATGACTCCTATAAATGGTTGCTGCCTGCATCAATGTCCCAAGGGGAGTCCCAGTTGCCTCTTGCCTCTCCAGGAGGCTCTCCAAGATCAGCAAGTAGGTCTGACCCAGGCTCCTCTCAAATTACCACCAGTGTATCAGGTCTTGGAGCATGTGAGACTTTGTGTGCACCCTTTAAGGATAAAGTCCCTTTTTTTTTTTTTTTTTTGGTTTTTTTTTTTTTAACATCTTTATTGGAGTATAATTGCTTTACAATGGTGTTAGTTTCTGCTTTATAACAAAGTGAATCAATTATACATATACATATCTTCCCATATCTCCTCCCTCTTGCATCTTCCTCCCTCGCACCCTCCCC
>RJWK010042439.1:0-19161 GCA_004363435.1 Platanista minor
GGAACTCAGCAAAAAAGATACCCCACATCCAAAGACAAAGGAGAAGCCACAATGAGACGGTAGGAGGGGTGTAATCACAGTAAAATCAAATCCCATAACTGCTGGGTGGGTGACTCACCGACTGGAGAACACTCATACCACAGAAGTCCACCCACTGGAGTGAAGGTTCTGAGCCCCATGTCAGGCTTCCCAACCTGGGGGTCCGGCAATGGGAGGAGGAATTCCTAGAGCATCAGACTTTGAAGCCTAGTGGGATTTGATTGCAGGACTTCGACAGGACTGGGGAAAACAGAGACTCCACTCTCGGAGGGCACACACAAAGTAGTGCGCACATCAGGGCCCAAGGGAAGGAGCAGTGACCCCAGGGGAGACTGAACCAGAACTACCTGCTAGTGTTGGAGGGTCTCCTGCAGAGGCGGGGGGTGGATGTGTCTCACCGTGAGGACAAGGACACTGGCAGCAGAAGGTCTGGGTAGTACTCCTTGGCATGAGACCTCCCAGAGTCTGCCATTAGCCCCACCAAAGAGCCCATGTTGGCTCCAGTGTTGGGTTGCCTCAGGCCAAACAACCACCAGGGAGGAAACCCAGCCCCAGCATTAGCAGTCAAGCGGATTAAAGTTTTACTGAGCTCTACCCACCAGAGCAACACCCAGCTCTACCCACCACCAGTCCCTCCCATCAGGAAACTTGCACAAGCCTCTTAGATAGCCTCATCCACCAGAGGGCAGACAGCAGAAGCAAGAAGAACTACAATCCTGCAGCCTGTGGAACAAAAACCACATTCACAGAAAAATAGACAAGATGAAAAGGCAGAGGGCTATGTACCAGATGAAGGAACAAGATAAAACCCCAGAAAAACAACTAAATGAAGTGGAGATAGGCAACCTTCCAGAAAAAGAATTCAGAATAATGATAGTGAAGATGATCCAGGACCTCGGAAAAACAATCGAGGCAAAGATCGAGAAGGTGCAAGAAATGTTTAACAAAGACCTAGAAGAATTAAAGAACAAACAAACAGAGATGAACAATACAATAACTGAAATGAAAACTACACTAGAAGGAATCAACAGCAGAATAACTGAGGCAGAAGAACGGATAAGTGACCTGGAAGATAGAATGGTGGAATTCACTGCTGCAGAACAGAATAAAGAAAAAAGAATGAAATGAAATGAAGACAGCCTAAGAGACCTCTGGGACAACATTAAATGCAACTACATTCGCATTATAGGGGTCCCTGAAGGAGAAGAGAGAGAGAAAGGACCCGAGAAAATATTTGAAGAGATTATAGTCGAAAACTTCCCTAACACGGGAAAGGAAATAGCCACCCAAGTCCAGGAAGCACAGCGGGCCCGTACAGGATAAACCCAAGGAGAAACATGCCAAGACACATAGTAATTAAACTGGCAAAAATTAAAGACAAAGAAAAATTATTGAAAGCAGCAAGGGAAAAACGACATATAACATACAAGGAAACTCCCATAAGGTTAACAGCTGATTTCCCAGCAGAAACTCTACAAGCCAAAAGGGAGTGGTATGATATACTTAAAGTGATGAAAGGGAAGAACCTACAACCAAGATTACTCTACCCGGCAAGGATCTCATTCAGATTCAATGGAGAAATCAAAAGCTTTACAGACAAGCAAAAGCTAAGAGAATTCAGCACCACCAAACCAGCTCTACAACAAATGCTAAAGGAACTTCTCTAAGTGGGAAACACAAGAGAAGAAAAGGACCTACAAAAACAAACCCAAAACAATTCAGAAAATAATCATAGGAGCATACATATCGATAATTACCTTAAATGTGAATGGATTAAATGCTCCAACCAAAAGACACAGGCTTGCTGAATGGATACAAAAACAAGACCCATATATATGCTGTCTACAAGAGACCCACTTCAGACCTAGGGACACATACAGACTGAAAGTGAGGGGATGGAAAAAGAGATTCCATGCAAATGGAAATCAAAAGAAAGCTGGAGTAGCAATACTCATATCAGATAAAATAGACTTTAAAATAAAAAATGTTACAAGAGAAAAGGAAGGACACTACATAATGATCAAGGGATCAATCCAAGAAGAAGATATAACAATTATAAGTACATATGCACCCAACATAGGAGCACCTCAATATATAAGGCAACTGCTAACAGCTATAAAACAGGAAATGGACAATAACACAACAATAGTGGGGGACTTTAACACCTCACTTACACCAATGGACAGATCATCCCAAGATGTAAATAAATAAGGAAACAGAAGCTTTAAATGACACAATAGACCACATAGGTTTAATTGATATTTATAGGACATTCCATCCAAAAACAGCAGATTACACTTTCTTCTCAAGTGCACACAGACCATTCTCCAGGATAGATCACACCTTCGGTCACAAATCAAGCCTCAGTAAATTTAAGAAAATTGAAATCATATCAAGCATCTTTTCTGACCATAACACTATGAAATTAGAAATGAATTACAGGGAAAAAAGCACAAACACATGGAGGTGAAAAAATACATTACTAAATAACCAAGAGGTCACTGAAGAAATCAAAGGGGAAATCAAAAAATACCTAGAGACAAATGACAATGAAAACATGACAATCCAAAACCTATGGGATGCAGCAAAAGTAGTTCTAAGAGGAAAGTTTATAGCTATACAAGCCTACCTCAAGAAACAAGAAAAATCTCAAATAAACAATCTAACCTTACACCCAAAGGAACTAGAGAAAGAAGAACAAACAAAACCCAAAGTTAGCAGAAGGAAGGAAATCATAAAGATCAGAGCAGAAATAAATGAAATAGAAACAAAGAAAACAATAGCAAAGATCAATAAATCTAAAAGCTGGTTCTTTGAAAAGATAAATAAAATTCATAAACCATTAGCCAGACTCATCAAGAAAAAGAGGGAGAGGCCTCAAATCAGTAAAAGTAGAAATGAAAAAGGAGAAGTTACAACAGACACCACAGAAATACAAAGCATCCTAAGAGACTACTACAGGCAACTCTATGCCAATAAAATGGACAACCTGGAAGAAATGGACACATTCGTAGAAAGGTATAACCTTCCAAGAATGAACCAGGAAGAAACAGAAAATATGAACAGACCAATCACAAGGAATGAAATTGAAACAGTGATTAAAAATCTTCCAACAAACCAAAGTCCAGGACCAGATGGCTTCACAGGTGAATTCTATCAAACATTTAGAGAAGAGCTAACACACATCCTTCTCAAACTCTTCCAAAAAATTGCAGAGGAAGGAACACTCCCAAACTCATTCTATGAGGCCACCATCACCCTGATATCAAAACCAGACAAAGATACTACAAAAAAAGAAAATTACAGACCAATATCACTGATGAATATAGATGCAAAAATCCTCAACAAAATACTAGCAAACAGAATCCAACAACACATTCAAAGGATCATACACCATGATCAAGTGGGATTTATCCCAAGGATGCAAGGATCCTTCAATATATGTAAATCAATCCATGTGATACACCATATTAACAAATTGAAGAATAAAAAACATATGATCATCTCAATAGATGCAGAAAAAGTTTTTGACAAAATTCAACACTCATTTATGATAAAAACTCTCCAGAAAGTGGGCATAGAGGGAACCTACCTCAACATAATAAAGGCCATATACGACAAACCCCAGCAAACATCATTCTCAATGGTGAAAAACTGAAAGCATTTCCTCTAAGATCAGGAACAAGACAAGGATGTCCACTCTCACCGTTATTATTCAACATAGTCTTGGAAGTCCTAGCCACAGCAATCAGAGAAGAAAAAGAAATAAAAGAATACAAATTGGAAAAGAAGAAGTAAAACTGTCACTGTTTGCAGATGACATGATACTATCTATACAAAGAGAATCCTAAAGATGCCACCAGAAAACTACTAGAGCTAATCAATGAATTTGGTAAAGTTGCAGGATACAAAATTAATGCACAGAAATCTCTTGCATTCCTATACACTAATGATGAAAAATCTGAAAGAGAAATTAAGGAAACACTCCCATTTACCGCTGCAACAAAAAGAATAAAATACCTAGGAATATACCTACCTAGGGAGACAAAAGACCTGTATGCAGAAAACTACAAGACACTGATGAAAGAGATTAAAGATGATACCAACAGATGGAGAGGTGTATCATGTTCTTGGATTGGAAGAATCAATATTGTGAGAATGACTCTACTACCCAAAGCAATCTACAGATTCAATGCAATCCCTATCAAATTACCAATGGCATTTTTTATGGAACTAGAACAAAAAATCTTAAATTTTGTATGGAGACAAAAAAGACCCCAAATAGCCAAAGCAGTCTTGAGGGAAGAAAACAGAGCTGGAGGAATCAGACGCCCTGACTTCAGACTATACTACAAAGCTACAGTAATCAAGACAATATGGTACTGGCACAAAAATATAGATCAATGGAGCAAGATAGAAAGCCCCGAGGTAAACCCACACACCTATTGTCAACTAATCTGTGACAAAGGAGGCAAGGATATACAATGAAGAAAAGACAGTCTCTTCAATAAGTGGTGCTGGGAAAACTGGACAGCTACATGTAAAAGAATGAAATTAGAACACTCCCTAACACCATACACAAAAATAAACTCAAAATTCATTAGAGACCTAAATGTAAGACTGGACACTATAAAACTCTTAGAGGAAAACATAGGAAGAACACTCTTTGACATAAATCACAGCAAGATCTTTTTTGATCTACCTCCTAGAGTAATGGAAATAAAAACAAAAATAAACAAATGGGACCTAATGAAACTTCAAAGCTTTTGCACAGCAAACGAAAGCCTAAACAAAATGAAAAGACAACCCTCAAAATGGGAGAAAATATTTGCAAACAAATCAACGGACAAAGGATTACTCTCCAAAATATATAAACAGCTCATGCAGCTCAATATTAAAAGAACAAACAACCCAATCCAAAAATGGGCAGAAGACCTAAATAGACATTTCTCCACAGAAGACATACAGATGGCCAAGAAGCACATGAAAAGCTGCTCAACATCACTAATTATTAGAGAAATGCAAATCAAAACTACAATGAGGTATCACCTCACACCAGTTAGAATGGGCTTCATCAGAAAATCTGCAAACAACAAATGCTGGAGAGGGTGTGGAGAAAAGGGAACCCTCCTGCACTGTTGGTGGGAATGTAAACTGATACAGCCACTACGGAGAACAGTATGGAGGTGTCTTAAAAAACTAAAAATAGAATTAGCATATGACACAGCAATCCCACTACTGGGCATATACCCAGAGAAAACCACAATTCAAAAAGACACATGCATCCCAATATTCATTGCAGCACTATTTACAGTAGCCAGGTCATGGAAGCAACCTAAATGCCCATCGACAGATGAATGGATAAAGATGTGGTACATATATACAATGGAATATTACTCAGCCATAGAAAGGAATGAAATTGGGTCATTTGTTGAGATGCGGATGGATCCAGAGACTGTCATACGGAGTGAAGTAAGTCAGAAAGAGAAAAACAGCTATCATATTTTAACACATATATGTGGAACCTAGAAAAATGGTACAGATGAACCAGTTTGCAGGGCAGAAATTGAGACACAGATGTAGAGAACAAACGTATGGACACCAAGGGGGGAAATCGGCGGGCGGGTGGGGGTGGTGGTGTGATGAACTGGGCAATTGGGAATGACATGTACACACTGATGTGTATAAAATTGATGACTAATAAGAACCTGCTGTATAAAAAAAAAGACGTTAAAAAAATAGAGAAAAAAAGAAAACAATGGCATGGGGGGGATGGGTAAATGCTGAAAAGCCAAGTTGAAAACAAATTGTGAATGAAAAAAATTATGTCTTAGAAAAATATTTGATAGGACAGGAAAATAATGAAAATACAATTTTAAGTAAAATAGCAGGATACACTCCCATCCCCAAATTTGCTTCATATATTGAATTATTAGTCAGGATTTTTCCGTACTATTTCTTATTGCTCCTACTCTTCCTGATGTGTTATTATTTCCCACAGGGAAGAGATGACACAGCAAAAAGTGGAAAACACAGGAGTCAGTTCTTGATTCAAATGTTCTGCCCTGGCTTAGGCAAAATAATTGGAAAGATGCGATGTGAAGGAGAGCAAAGTCCCCCGCATACCCTACCCCAGGGTTAGATAGAGACCTTCTTGCCTGGATCAAGGAAGAGCTGAAAGGAGACGCAGAAAAGTAAAGAGCGTATTCATATCATGTGTGTGTGTGTGTGCACGTGTGTGTGTGAGAGTGTGTCTGTGAGTGTGCGTTTGTGAGTGTGTGTGTGTGTGTGTGAGTGTGTGTATGCTGGGGAAGAGCATGAAGTATGATGATGATAGGTTGGAAAAAATGGAGAGCAAAGGGAACCTAAGCTCTTCCTGAACAGAGCTCTGGGAAACAGCAGAGTGATGCAGAGTTCCCTATGCCCAAGGAGGAAAGAACCGCATGCTGTGTCTAGGCTGATAAGTACCTCATCACACACACCCAGTTCCCAGGAAAGCATGGGAGCAGCAGGACAAATCAGTGTCAGGATTGGCATGGAAGTCACAGGCCCTTTGATGGGCCTCATGAAATCTCCTACAGCCCAGGGTAGCACCAAAACAGCCAAGCAATCCTGGGTAATAGTGAAAGCAGGGAAGTGACTGAGAGACAGAGGCCCTGGCCCTCGGAGGACCAGTGCACACTCTCCCTCAAAGCTTTAGAATTGAACCAGCTCTTTGGTTCTTTCACCAAAGACCAGACACAGAGTTCCCTCCTATTCTGCATGCCATTGTCAGGGACCCCACCACACAGTCACATTTTAAACTTCTGACCTATGTGCAGTCAGTTCTCAGACCCTGTACCTGGTCAAGCCTGTCTGCTCTGGCTGCCCTCCTCAGATGAAACCCTCCTCCAACAGCACGCCTGGACTACTGGGCCCAGGAGAAGGTTTTCCACCTTCCAGGCTCTTTCCTCTTCGTTGCTAACCCACTGTTGCCAGCAGTCATCTTTCTGAAACTCTGATCCCACTGGCCCTGCTTGGAAGTCCCCAGCAGGTCCTCAGCCCAGAGCTCAGGCTTTACCTGTCCCCGAGGCCACATGATAACCAGACCCACCCAATGAACCCACCTACCTCCCCATTCTCTGCAATAGAAACCCCATTTCAGACTCTCTCTTCTCACCTGAAGCATCTTTGCAATCCAAACTAGCCACTCTTCAAATTCCAAGTCAAGTCCCATTTTCTCTAGCAAAATTTCCTCATCCTTTTAGTTCCCAGGGATCTCACCTTTCATTGATTCCTATGGCACTTATTATCTTAACCAGTTCCTCGAATTCTTAACCACTTATGGCCTCATATTTTTTCACAACTGAAGTGTATGTTGTCTCTATGGTGCAACCACCCAACTTGGTCAAGTTCAGGGGTGGAGGTGGGGGTGTGGGAAGGCAATACGTTTTCTGCACCAGTTGCCCAATGATGAGAGTGCAGGAAGTGCTTCTTAGTGCATTCATTGAACATCAATTCCTTCATTCCCAGCTGCATTCAGGGCTGATGGGAAAAGGAACAGACTGAAGATAGGGACAATGAGCAGAGCGGGGACCTGGGAAAGGATTCCCAGCAAAGGGGAGAGTGCTCACTCCAGAACACAGCTTAGGCTTCCCTAGTGAAGGAATTTATTTAAGCGTTGTACTTAAGACTATGTTCTCTATCAGAGAACAGACTTGTGGTTGCCAAGAGGAGGGTGGAGTGAGAGAGGGATGGATTGGGAGTTTAAATTAGCAGAGGCAAACTGTCATATATAGGATGGATAAACAATGAGGTCCTACTGTCTAGCACGGGGAACTATATTCAATATCCTGTGATAAACCATAATGGAAAAGAATATGAAAGAGAATGTATATATATGTATAATTGAATCACTTTGCTGTACAGCAGAAATTAACACAACATTGTAAATCCACTATACTTCAATAAAATAAATTTTAAAAATAAAATAAAGAGACTATGTTGGTGAGACTTAAACGCCTAGACAATATTAGTACTGCTAATGTGTGCTTTAGGTCTGGGACAGGGAGAAAAGGCAAAGTTTTAAAGAAAAGAATATGAGTCTAGGACTTCTTTAGTGAAGCAGTTTAAGCACAATTTACCAAATGATGGTGCAAAGCAGAGGTCACAGAACAGCTGTGTGTGTGTGTGTGTGTGTGTGTGTGTGCGCGTGCTCGTGAGTGCACATTCATGGCCAGGAGAGCTAAGAGCTGGCCTATCACATTTTTACCAGAAACTGTTTAAACAGTATATGTTGAGATCAAGAAAGAAAAGTATACCCACCACATCAGAAAAGTAGATGAGGGAATATACAGGAAATTCACACACACACACATATACAAAAGTTCAACAAGCACAGGGAAAACATCCCACCTTATTAGTAATCAGTCAAAAATCTCTCTTTCCCTCCTCCTTCCCTAAGGCCTAGGAGTATCATAAATGGGAATCTCAACAAACAAATTCAACTTGTATTTGCTTTCTGTCTACTGTGTGTCAGACACTGGGTAGCAATGCAAAGCCATCAACAAGTTCAAGCAAGGGAAGACACGCTCACCTCTATGAGCGCGTCGCTGTAGAGGATGGACAGGCAGAAAGGAGACAGCACAAGGTAATCTAAGCGCCGCACTAGGATCGCGGTAGTGCAGGTGACAACATTTGCTTCCAACTCAAGTCATTCTCTTCTTCCTTCTAACCTATTTTCTCTCTTTTTTATTTTAATTCACTCTAACTACCAATATTACAAGTCCTGCCAAAGCGATGTCTTTATACAAGGCTAAAAAATTTTCACAAGAACTGTATCTGGCTTTTACTTTTCACCAAAGTGTTAAATTCTGAAACTTGGAGGTTGTGTACAAAGGTGCTCAGATTCAGGAGTGAAAATGAGCCATGTATTTTGGCTGCTTGAGTTAAGTGAACCAGAGATCAGTAGACACTTCCCAGATGAAAAGTCAATTCGCTTCAAAGAATTATTTTCTCTTTAATGAATTGTAAAGCATGAGAGTAAGTCACTTTGCGCGTTTCTGGAGCTGTGTGACTGACACATCCTAATAATGGCTATGGTGGTCATCTGATCAACCGAGTTGCTATTTCTCACACAAGGAGGAGAAAGACACCCAGGGTAGGAGTCTGATCTCAGATTTTCAACTACAGAGATATTCTTTTTTTTTTTTTTTTTTTTTTTTTTGTGGTACGCGGGCCTCTCACCGCTGTGGCCTCTCCCGTTGCGGAGCACAGGCTCCGGACGCGCAGGCTCAGCGGCCATGGCTCACGGGCCCAGCCGCTCCGCGGCACGTGGGATCCTCCCGGACCGGGGCACGAACCCGTGTCCCCTGCATCGGCAGGCGGACTCTCAACCACTGCGCCAGCAGGGAAGCCCGAGATATTCTATTTTAAATGTATTCTGTTTTACTTGGTTTTGCTTTCTTTCTCCCTCCTCATCCAGTGAAACAAATGCTAGGTGTTATTTTAGAGAAACACTAGGTCTTCTCATAAGGAAATAAGGAGCGGAAGTTTAGCTCCCCAGAGCTTCTACTCACCTTGAACGCTTTCCTCGGCTGGTGGAGAACATGACTGGAATCAAAATGCAGATTGCTGTGCGTGGAGATGGGCTCCAGCTCCCGGTGGCTTCGGAGCGTCGTCAGTCTCCGGAGGTGGGGTTTGGCTCAGAGAGAGCTCGACGCTCCGTTAGAGACGTGCGTGTCCATGCCTTGGCTGTTAAGTGACTCCAGGTTTGGTGCTTCTGCGTGGAAAGGGCACTTAGTTAAATACGCTCATGCGATGTGGTGAATCAGCTCAGCTGGGAAATCTGGAAAGCGGCTCAGGCCTCCATTTCTGTTGTTACCAAATGCAAGCTTGTGTGCCCGACACACAGTGAGGCCAAACAATACCGAACTGCCAGAGTTTGGAGCAGAGAAAGGTTTACTGCAGGGCCATGCCAGGAGAACGGGGTGGGGGGAGGGCTCCTGCCCTCAAAACCCCCAACTCCCCAAAGGGTTTCAGCAAAGCATTTGTAAAGGCCAGGTGAGGGAGGGGGGCTGCAGGATATGCGATTAGCTCGTGCACAAATCTCTGATTGGCTGATGGTGAGGTAACAGGGAGGTTAACACGATCAACCCTTAGGCGCCAGAAGGTCTGGGGGCTACACGCTGGTAATCATCAAGCAGTTAATTTCTTCCATTTGGCGGTGGTTTTCAGCATCTGAAAAACTCAGGAAATATACATGAGATACTATTATCTAGGTACTTCAGAAAGGAGCTACAACAGAGGATATGGGGGAGGGGTCTGTCCCTGGAGGCCCCCATAGGGTCCTGCTCGTTTACACTGTTCATGAAAAGAAAAAGGAACTCTCTGAGGCTCTCCCCACGTGAACGGTACACAACTGGCCAATTCAGGGAAAGCCGAAATTAATTAATCCAATTGCTCTGCATCGAGGAGGCATAACCGTGGTATTTAAAGGTAGATACAGCCCAGAATCCTGAGTGGACCAGGATCTTGCCATAGTTGGCTACTTTTCAGCAGCTTAAGCTGTGGAAGCTCCATAATACTTTTCAAAATTGTTTTTGGGGTCTCCGCTGGTGGCGCAGTGGTTGAGAGTCCGCCTGCCGGTGCAGGGGACGCGGGTTCATGCCCCGGTCCGGGAAGATCCCACATGCCGTGGAGCGGCTAGGCCCGTGAGCCATGGCCACTGAGCCTGCGCGTCTAGAGCCTGTGCTCTGCAACGGAAGAGGCCCCGACAGTGAGAGGCCTGTGTACCGCAAAAAAAAAAAAAATTGCTTTTGTTTATTCATGTTCCAGAGAGCATTCACTCTCACTCCGTTACTATTGTTTCATTTCACCAGCTGTTGATTGAGCCCCTGACCAGGTGTCTGGCACTGTGCTAGGCACAGCAGAGACAAAGATCAGTGGGACAGGAGCCCTGCCTCTACTGAGCTCAGTACCAAGAGAGAACAGTTTTTCTGTTGGGAGCCACCTTTTAATCTAGACATTTGTTTACAATTATTCTGTCAGAGAGGGAGAAAAAAACCCCTAAATCTCCCCTAGATTGTTTCTTTGGATGGCCAATGAAAACATTTTATAACTGAGAGCACTGGATGAAGATTCCTCTTTAAAATCCTTCCACCTCTAGCAAAGGTACCACTCAAGACATTTCCAAGTGAGGAGGGAGATATTATGGAAAAGATAAGATTACCCAGGAAAATGTTATTAGAAAATATGTTGAAAGACCTTATGATGAAGGCCCTGTTGGCTACAGAGGACTGTTTGTCAGACTGTAGAGTTACCTACAGCCATTCACACAGTCTGGTGGAGTAGGGCTTCCAGGACCCACTGTGCAATCTCAGGGGCAGAAGGCCTCTGCTCAAACAAGTCCAAGTTTTGTGCCTTTCTGAGTTTTAAGAACTGTACTACCAGGCTTCCCTGGTGGTGCAGTGGTTGAGAGTCCTCCTGCCAATGGAGGCAACACGGGTTCGTGCCCCGATCCGGGAAGATCCCACATGCCGCGGAGCGGCTGGGCGCGTGAGCCATGGCCGTTGAGCCTGCGTATCCGGAGCCTGTGCTCCGCAACGGGAGAGGCCAAGGCAGTGAGAGGCCCAAGTACCGCAAAAAAAAAAAGAATTGCACTACCAAATCTTCCCTTCTCTGGACCCTCATTCATGGAAATAAAATCATGAGAAAAAAAATTACTCTTTCTCCCAAGAGAAGCAGGAGAAGGAAACCACACACAAAGGTCATAAATGTTCAATACACACTGTGATCCCTGGTCATCCTTCCCTGGGCTCCCAGAACTACATCCCTGCTTCTAGCACTGGCCATATCAGTCTGTAGCTGATTATGTATATACACTGGTCTCCAATTTCTAGCATGTGCGCTTCCCCTGAGGCAGAGGATATGCCAAATCCACCTTTGTGAACACCCCAGAATAGGGTCAGATGAGCTGGTGGATGAGGGGATTTTGGCCGGCACTGTACCAGGAATCTTGGGGACACATAGGAAGTGCTGCCTTGGCCCTTCCCCCAGAAAGGGCCTCAAGACGGGGTGTGATCCCATAGTCCTTGAGCAAGAGGGGAGTATGGCATAGAAGGGACAGGCTGCCCCCAAAACAACCCCACCACCAAGACCAACTACGTAAATTGCAGTGTTTAATGCAAAATGAAAATGCAGCGGCCTCTGTCTAAAAACTATTAAGAATGTCAAGACTGGACAGCAGAAACCAAGCATGGGCCCCTGTGCCGCTACATACGTCCCACTCGCACCAAGCCAGCCCAGCTTGGCACCTCCTCTGCTTCCTCTACCTTTTGTATTTACCCCTATTGTAGCACTAACCTCTCAACTGAAATCTGTTTGCTGTTTCCCCCACTCAACAGTGAGTCCTTTGAGGGTAAACACTGTATCTTATTGATTTGTTTTCTCAACTCTTGATACAATGCTTGACTGATAACAGGCGCTCAATAAACATGAATTTAATTCAGTGAAAATGGAATAAAACAGAATGGAATGGTATGCCCTCCATGTATCTTCTTGTCTAGAGATTCCAGAAAGCTTTGAGGTAGAAAAGGGTCTAGGGGACAGTGGTTTGCCAAAGTTTGTGATTCAGTGGCTGTGATCCTCTCACCTGTAGAAAAGTGGAAATTTAATTTGTTTTTCTCTTTGGAAAGTGGATGTCTCTGCATGGCTGTCCCTTCTCTTCCTTCCTGAGCTGCAAGATGGCGCAGCAAGAACACTCTAGGAAGGGATAAGACAGACCCAATGACCTTTTCAAAATCTTTTAGTCTTTTGAATATAAATGTTCATTTTAATCCTAAAACCCAATAATTTTATAGATAAAAAACAAGGACCTACTGTATAGCATGGGGAACTATATTCAATATCTTATAATAACCTACAATAGAAAAGAATCTGAAAAAGAATATATATATATATATATATATATATATATGAATCATTTGCTGTACACCTAGAATTAACACATCATTGTAAATCAACTACACTTCAATTAAAAATTATTTTAGGATGTTTTGCCTAATGGCTGCTTTTAAAGGGAGATCCTTTCCTAGAGCAATCCTGTGGTGTCTGCAGCACAGTGAGACTGGGGTCAATATGACCCCTTGCTCGGCAATACCTGAGTTCTTTCCTCTCCCTAATTGACTTTCAGAACCAGAGCTGTCCTGAGCCATCTTCAGCCATGACTGGTTTGCTCTCAGTAGCACACTAGTACATTTTCATTTAAGCTTTAATTAAATCTTGTCTGTTAAGGTGTCAATGACCCATCTTGGCATCTAAAAGGTAACACGTAAAAGTTAATCTCCTAAGGTCCTAGAGCACAAAACCCTGGGAATGTGCAGGGGATATGCATGTGAACTCATTTCAGAAGAAGTGTATTTGGATGGAACTATTCTGAGTGAACGGAATTGGGAAAAAAAAAAAAAAAAAAAGGGACTTCCATGGTGGCGCAGTGGTTAAGCATTCTCCTGCCAATGCAGGGACATGAGTTCAAGCCCTGGTCTGGGAAGATCCCACATACCTCATAGCAACTAAGCCTGTGCGCCACAACTACTGAGCCTGCACGACTAGGGCCTGTGCTCCGCAACAAGAGAAGCCAACGCAATGAGAAGCCCATGCACCCAAATGAAGAGTAAGCCCCTCTCGCCACACCTAGAGAAAGCCCGCATGCAGCAATGAAGACCCAACGCAGCCAAAAAAAAAAAGGCTATCTTTGATCAAGAGAAAATGTTTATAAAATCAAGATAAGTCAACTCATTGTCTATTTGTTTTGACTTAAATATTTTATGCTGTCACATTGTCTAGAAATATGGGAGGCTAACGGGGAAATTATTCATATAGGAGGAACTGTCTAATAATATAAGAGTTTGGATTAAGGAATTCCAGAACTGGACCCACTCTGAGAGATCTGTAATTATTAGTTCTCTACCACTGTATTAGTTTCCTATTGCTACTGTAACAAACTACTGCAAACTGGGTGGCTTAAAACAACACTATTTATTCTCTTACAGTGCTGTAGGTCAGAAGCCTGACACAGGTCTCACTGGGTTAAAATCAAGGTGTCTGCAAGGTTGTATTCCTTTTGGAGACTCTAGAGGAGAATCCATTTCCTTGCCTTTTCGAGCTTCTAGAGGCCACCTGCATTCCTTAACTTGTGGCCCCTTCCTTCCTTCATCTTTCAAAACCAGCAATGCTGCATCTCTCTGTAGTCACATTGCCCTCTGACCTTGGCCAGGAAAGATTCTCCACTCTTAAGAACCCATGTGATTAGACTGAACCAACCTGGGCCCCCTACAGCTCCTCCTGCATGAGGCTGCACTTATCTTTTGTTCTGTACAACAATGGAGACATAAGCTTCCCTCATCTTGGCTTGACCTTCTAATGACCTTCATAGAAACATCCCCCCTGTCCGTGCCCATCTATCTGCATGCCCACTCCAGCCCCTCCTGCCCTCCCCCCAAGACCAACCGAAGCCCCTTTGGCAACCACAGGTACAGACATCCATCTCCCATTCAAGATGGTTCATAGCTTTAAGCAATCACTAAATTCACATGTATGACACTGGAAGAGATTGAATAATTTTTTTCTTTGAATAATTTTTTTCTGGACATCTCACTTTCTTTTACATAAACATTTTAAGGTCATTTCACTGTCCAAAGTAAGAAAGAGTATTTGGAATGTCAACATAATTATTTTCATTGGAACTTTATGACAGTAAAATGCGCAAATCTAACCCATAACATTTGATTAGAAGATGCGTATAACAAGATAGAGCTATAACACAATCTTTATATCAAAATGTATTTTACCTCAGCATAATTGACAGAGATCTATAGAAACACACAAAGCTTTTTGCTGCTCTACTGAAATGTGAATCCTTTAAAAAAGATATAGAGAAATTAATAAAGTAATAGAAAGTATAGCTACCAACATTAAAAACAAAGCTGTGGGGCTTCCCTGGTGGCGCAGTGGTTGAGAGTCTGCCTGCTGATGCAGGGGACACGGGTTCATGCCCCGGTCCGGGAAGATCCCACATGCCGTGGAGCGGCTGGGCCCGTGAGCCATGGCCGCTGAGCCTGCGCGTCCAGAGCCTATGCTCTGCAATGGGAGAGGCCACAACAGTGAGAGGCCCGCGTACCACAAAAAAAAGAAAAAAAAAAAACAAAGCTGTGACAGAAGAGAGTTCTCACCTGTAATAAGAGATTTATTTATTTATTTATTATTTTTGGCTGCATTGGATCTTTATTGCTGCACGCAGGCATTCTCTAGTCGCGGCGAGCAGGGGCTACTCTTCGTTGCACCACACGTGCTTCTCACTGTGGTGGCTTCTCTTGTTGTGGAGCACGGGCTCCAGGCGCACGGGCTTCAGTAGCTGTGGCACATGGTCTCTAGAGCATGTGGGATCAGTAGTTTGCAGTGCACGGGCTTAGCTGCTCCACAGCATGTGGGATCTTCCCTGACCAGGGCTTGAACCTGTGTCCCCCTGCACTGGCAGGCGGATTCTTAACCACTGCGCCACCAGGGAAGTACTGTAACAAGAGATTTTTAAAAACTTGTTTTCTCTCCTTAACAAAGCAGATTTGGCTTACAAATTTTCACTTTCCCCTTATTGTTCCCAATGTCCCAACAAAAATAAAAGTGTTAAAGTTTATTATCAATGTAACATTTCTGTTTCTCTGTTATCAAGTAGGTATTTAAATTATAAGGTTTTTTAACATGGGAAATTGTGATGCCTTTAAGGTCTTTTCTAAGTTGTGTGGGATGCTCCCAGGGGATTCCGTCTCTCTCTTTTTTTTTTTTTTTTTTAACTAAGTATATCTCTCCGCTTCCTTTCAGGAGACAGGAATATGCAAGACCATCTCCATCAACCAGATTGCTTCTGAATTCTTCCACTTTCAGAAGCTTCCTGCCTCAGGTGACTCAGATGTACCTGGGAGCATCAGCTTCCCAGGAGATCTCTCAGGTAGATGCTTGGGGTCTCAGGTCAGAACGAGCCCAGCCAAGGCACAGGGGGTGGGAGGAGAGGGTGGCACCCAAAGCCCTGGATCTAGACTGGCCGGGAGAAGAATTCAAACAAGGGGCTCCCTGCCTGGGGCTGCTCTTGACAAGTGACTGGAATGTACGTGTTCCTGCATGAGTCTCTGCAGTGTTCAAAAAACACACAAGTCAACTGACAGTTTGTTAGTGATAAGGATAAAATGCTAGATACTTCAAGAATACTTTCTAGTTTATTATTCTTTCAAGGTGCAACAGAAATGAGAAAGAAATGGGGGAAAGGGGAGAGGAGAGCTTGAAAAGAAAGGACATAGGCTTTGAGCAGCTACTGTGGACCAGGTGCTTTACGTACCTGTCCCTCACAATCCTCCTAATTGTCCTAGGTCATCATTACTGTTCCCAGTAACAGGGAAGGCAACTGTGGCTGAGTGTGTTTACGTGACTTGCACGTGGCCCGGGGCTTACAAGCATCAGAGCTAGGTCTGTCTTTTTCTACCGTCCCTCCGTGATTTTCAACTCCCAAAGTCCACTCCTTGCCAAGAGGTGATGTTGGGCGGTCACTCAGTGCCCTTGGTGAGGTCTTGTCCTAACATGCTAAGTAATTCCCTTCACACTGGAAGTAGGTGTCACCTCTCTACCACCCTGGACCCTGGGTATCAACACAGTCCACCAGCATGAAAAACTTCAGCAGCTGAGAGTCTGAATTGGGGCCTCAGTGTCTCCTCAACACTCCCAAAAGCCAAAGAATTTTCTGGGCTCCCTCTCCCACGCATCCCAGGGGAGTCCGGCCAAGCTCCAGCCCCACAGGGGTTTCTTCAGGCTGAGATCAGGCCCTAGGGCACTATGTGAGGAGTTTTAAGGCTTCCCTTCAGTGGTTCAGAGTAGTCTGAATTTTATAGGCTGCCACTTGAGTTGGTTTCCTACCATCCATGGGCAGCTGACTGCTGTCAGGGAGGCAAGCCTCCCTCTTGCCAGCGGCCAGTCCTGAGGCTCATTCACAGAGACAGGGACAGAGCCCAGACAGACCGTTCTGGCTGTTTCTGTGAGGCCCCAGCAAACTGGGTTTGGCTGCCAATGGCCTCTAGAGTCTGCAGAACATGCAGGCTTCTCGAATACCATTGGATCAAGTTACCACGAGCTGGGCATGGGCCTGGTAAAAGACTCTGGCCCCTCCTGAGGATCGCTTTGTTTCCGCCAAATATGCTTTTCTTTCCTGCCACTAACACCTTTTGAGTTCTTCCCATGTGCAAAGAGTGGGGAGGCAGAGCCACTGGAATGTGTTCTGTCTCCACCGATACGGACAAAGCACAAGGAGCTTTGTCATTCATTCATTCATCCATTCATCAGTCACTTATTCACTTATTCAACAGAGAGATATTGAATATCTATTCCGTGAAAAAGTACCGTGTTAGGCAATGTGGAAAATGAAAGGAGAGCTCACCAGAGGATCCTGCCCTCAAAAAGGTTAATTGAGGAGATAAGTCACAGATATAATTTCTCGAAGATAAGGTAAAATATAATTGTTGCAATGATAAAAGAAGAAGTAGCGTGGCATGTGTCCTGGGAATGGAAAGACATTACTGGCATTTGGAATATCAGGGAAGTTGTCTGGGAGTTTATTTCCCCAAAAGCAGCCCCTGAGACAAAGATCTGAGTGCAGGTAGTTTATTGGTGGGGGAGAGGATCTCAGGAAGCACAGGGAGTAGAAGGCAGCAAAATGAGGAAGACCAAAACAAGACATTGTAATGAGTAGGCTACCATTATGAGCAGCTGGGGCTCACCTCCATGGGGAGCCACTGGAAGAGCCCTGAACACACCTCAGAATCATCACAGTGAGGGAGGAAGAAGCTGGAGTGTTTTTCCCTCAACTTTCATCACTCAGGGTTGAAGGTAGCTCCTAGGACGTTCACTCTCTTTGCCTGGCAGCTCAAACCCCAGCCTGTGGCCGGAGAATACTCTCCAGAGGAAGTTCCAGTGTTTACAGGACCCATCTGCGGGTCATCCGGATGGGGTAAGGGAATGGGGTGGGGCATCTAGCCTGCGCTCCAAAAGTCTTCATGGAGAATCAGTACTTGAGCAGGGTCTGTCTTAGTCCGTTTGGGCTGCTGTAACAAAAATACCATAAACTGGGTGGCTTATAAACAACAAACATTTTTTCTCACACATCTGGAGGCTGGCAAGTCCAAGATCAACGCTGGTTCTCAGCAGATTTGTTATCTGGTGAGAACTCACTTCCTGGCTCATAAACAGCCATCTTCTCACTGCAACCACACATGGGAATGACTAGGGAGCTCTGTTAGACCTCTTTTATAAGGGCACTAATTCCATCCACGAGGGCTCTACCCCTATGACCTAATCACCTCCCAAAGGCCCCACCTCTTAATGCCGTCACGTTGGGCATTAGGTTTCAACATACAAATTTGGGGAAGACACAAATATTCAGTCCCATTGCAGGGTCTTAAAGGAAAGACAGTATTTGGCTTGCGGAGGGCAGGGATATTTCAGGTGAAGGAACAGCCTCAACAAAGACACAGAGGCAAATAACCACAGGCTGTACAAAGGGAACAGTGAATAATTCAGCAAATCTGGACCTCGGGATAACACATAGTGGGGCTGGGAGAAATGCAGTAGGGTAGGTATGAGAGAGCTGGATTATACATCAATGTGCTATAGGATCGATATGTAATGTGGATAGTTTGAAATAATTTTAGAAATATAGATGACATTTAAAAAATTCAATCCCTGCATAAAGAACCTTACTCTATCTCAATGGCAAACTATTTGACTTGAGCAAGAGGCAGGCGCAGATTGAATCTACCTTGTCTTTGTGGCTAAAATTGTGTCTTTGAGTGGCCTCCAATATTGATTATGAAGTGCTCTTGCTGGTGAACTACAGTTAATCTTTGACACACAGGAGATGTTTCAAAATATGTCAGGGGGCTTTCCTGGTGGCACAGTGGTAGAGAGTCAGCCTGCCGATGCAGGGGACACGGGTTCGTGCCCCGGTCCGGGAAGATCCCACATGCCGCGGAGCGGCTGGGCCCGTGAGCCATGGCCGCTGAGCCTCCACGTCCGGAGCCTGTGCTCCGCAACGGGAGAGGCCACAAC
>RJWK010042440.1:0-19160 GCA_004363435.1 Platanista minor
TTATTTTATTTTATTTATATTTATTTATTTATTTTTTTGCGGTACGCGGGCCTCTCACTGCTGTGGCCTCTCCCGTGGCGGAGCACAGGCTCCGGACGCGCAGGCTCAGCGGCCGTGGCTCACGGGCCCAGCCGCTCCGCGGCATGTGGGATCTTCCCGGACCGGGGCACGAACCCGCGTCGCCTGCATCGGCAGGCGGACTCTCAACCACTGCGCCACCAGGGAAGCCCGAAGCTTTTTATTTTGATTAGAATTGTATCAACTCTGTATAGGAACAATGTTACCTCAGGCAGGCTCTGATACATCTTACTTCAGAGGATAAAACAAATTAACTCTTAATTGATAAACATATGAATTAATAAACATAGCTTATTTGGTAGGTAAAATCTTTAACAACAGTGATCCATGGGAGAGATGATAAAGGAGTTTTGGATGATAAACAGAGTGGGAAGACAGGATTGAAAGATTTTCGAAGTCTGGCTCCAGCATTAGATGTTTAATGGTTTTTGTTCGTTGCCTTCTTTTAAAGTGGTCTGTTGGATAGGACTGATTGTATCTAGCTCTTGGCCTCAGGTCTATTTATTTTTCAGTCTCTCCCCACCCTCAACATTTTATTATGAAGCATTTCTAATATACAGCAAAGTTAAAGGATTTAACAGTGAACACACATATTCAACACACAGATTCTGCCATTATCGCTTTGCTATATACTTTGTTGATCACGTGTCTGTACACTTATCCATTCCTCTATCCATCCCCTGATACATTTTATGTTTTTATGTACTTGGTTAAGTTTATTTTGCCAAGGAAGTCATCACCTGTATGGGAGAAGTCAATGATTTATTCTCAGCCCCCAGAATACTAATAGCGGCATACACATACACGAAGCAGTACTTTTAAAGAGTTGCACAGTAGGAATTACTCTTACTGGAAGGATTCCTTAAGAGTCAAAGTGGGGGTAGAGAAAGAAATGTGTAGGTGGAAAAATAAGGGCTTAGGAAAATAATTCAATATCATAGATAACCCATGGAAACGTTCTTTTTGATATAGTTTTTTTAGTTTCACTTTGCAAACTATGCAGGCCCAGTTTTTATTGTTTCCAGTAAATGGCGACAATCATGGAGCAGAAAAGGAACTAAGTTAAATGAAAAGCTTCAAAGAAAATACTTGTATGTCGAGGCTAATAACATAATACACACAAAACCTAAGATATCAGTTCGTGTCAGCTTTACATCCTCTGGACAAACTATAAAATATAATTGCGTAGCTTTCCTTTTCACCGCTGGTATAGAATCTGCAATGCTAGCTCTTGTGGGGTTCTGCCTGCAACTCTAAAGGGACTGAATAGGTCATAGGGGAAAATTTTGATTATGATTCAAAAAAGAAGGCGTTGTCACTTTGTTCCATGTGAACTAAGCAACACTTTCTAGAAAGCTGTGATTCTTTTGGAGGGCAGTTTCTGGTTGCTGTTGTTTTCTGGCAATGCATGTTTACTGGAAACGCAGAGCTGCAGAGTTACTAATGAGCATTTATCCCTTCTATTTTTAGTTCACTTCTTTAACTGAGATGGACATGATATAATCTCCATTGAGTCAAAGGATGGCATCTAGTCCTGTGCTTCCCACCGAAGACGAACAGGTTTCCTTGGGCATCGATGATCTCCATTTTTCATTGCAAGGTATTAAGATTGGGTGTGGTAACTGTGAGAACCTAACTCTCATCTATTCACAAATTGTATTGCTTTCTGTCTCTCTTATGGTAAAATATATACATGTATCTGTATTTTTCCAATTGTAGAATCTTTCAGTGTACTTCAATATCTTTATTGCTATCTCAGCTACTTAGGAAAGTAAGGAATACCTGGAAGGAACTTGGTATCTTGGTTTCTCAATCTGAGTGCGTGTGTTTTATTTGCAATGAAAATTAAATAGTTAACCATAGTTTGCTTGGCATTGTTTGCACTTATTTTACATCTTTTTGAATGTACATCCTTATTTTGCCCTAATAAAAAGGAATAGTAGTAATATTAAAAGTGAGTGATGTGTGCCTTTATGCAAATAAGTACTGTCTGTATTTTTTTAATGTTTCTTGGCAATATTTGTTATGTACTTTGAAAATTCCTTAGCCAGTACTTTACACCTCTGTTGCATATCTTGGAGCTGAGTCAAGTCAGCCGGTGTAGAAGAAATAAGGGTATGGCAAGTCTTTGAAAATATTTATGTCACTGTGTATTTTAAAGTAGTTGAAAGATTATTGACAGTATTATGTAACATTCTTAGAATGTTATTTAGAAGCCATAGCTTTTGAGTCACTAATTTTTTTTATTTTTAATTTATTATTAAAAGAATTGAAGTATAATAGACATACAACATTATATTAGTTTCCGGTGTACAATATAACAATTCAATATTTGTGTAGGTTGTGAAATGATTACCACAATAAGTCTAATTAACATCTGTCACTATACATAGTTACAGAATTTCTTTTTCTTGTGATGAGGACTTTTAAGATCTACTCTCTTAGCAACTTTCAAATATGCAGCACAACATTATTAACCATAGTCACCATGCTGTGCATTATATTTATTTGTTTCATGTATGATAAAAATCCCCGAAAGACTTTCTTTCTGATATCTCTTTTTAATTAAACATGGTTTTGAATGATTAGCTTCTTGACTTTGGGGTCAATGGCTTTTAAAAATAAATATCATGTAATTTGTACAGACTCAAGAAACATATTCTGAGGGATAGTACTTAAGGTAAGAATTTAAAAAATTCTCAGTAAGTGCATTTTTATGGTGTCATATACTCGTCATAAGTAGTTTTAATCAAATTTTCATTTATCGGAAAAAACCCAATGTTCTTATTTTTCTTTCAAGTTTTGGTTGCATATGAGTAGTAACTCATGTGCCCTAAAGTGTATCAGGAAGATAGTGCGTCAATAAATGGTCGGTAAATCTAATTTCTTTCTTTCCTCCTTCCTTCCTTCCTTCTTTCCTTTCTTTCTTTTTCTTTCTTTCTTCCTTCCTTCCGCCTTTCCTTTCCTGCCCTTTCCTTCCCTTTCCTTCCCTTCCCTTCCTTTCTCTCTTTCTCTCTCTCTCTCTCCCTCCCTCCCTCCCTTTTTTCCTGAATCAATTGATCCTGATAAGTATTTATGTATGTATTTATTTAATTTTTTCTTCCAGTTTTATTGAGATATTATTGGCATACAACAAACACTGTATAAGTTTAAGGTGTACAGCATAATGACTTGACTTACATACATCATGAACTGGTTATCACTATAAGTGCAGTGAACATCCATAATCTCAAATAGATACAAAATTAAAGAAATAGAAAAAAAATTTTTTCCATAGGATGAGAACTCTTAGGATTTACTCTTTTTTTTTTTTTTTGTGGTACGTGGGCCTCTCACTGATGTGGCCTCTCCTGTTGCGGAACACAGGCTCCGGACGCGCAGGCTCAGCGGCCATGGCTCACGGGCCTAGCCGCTCTGCGGCATGTGGGATCTTCCCGGACCGGGGCACGAACCCATGTCCCCTGCATCGGCAGGTGGACTCCCAACCACTGCGCCACCAGGGAAGCCCAGGATTTACTCTTGACAACTTTCATATATAAAATAGAATGGTGTTAATTATATTTATCATGCATACATTACACCCCTAGTACTTATTTATCTTGTAACAGACTGTAACTAGACTTATTATGGTGATCCTTTTGAAATGTACAGAAATATTTAAACACTGTGTTATGTAACAGGAACTAATATAGTGTTGTAGGTCAATAATACTTCAAAAGCAAACAACCAACCCAACATAGAAACTCACAGAAAAAGATCAGATTTGTGGTTACCAGGGGCAGTGGTGGTGGTGGAGTTGGCTGAAAGCAGTCAAAAAGTGCAAACTTCCAGGTAAATCTAATTTCTCATGCTGGCTCTGCTACTTACCAGTTCTTTGAACTTGGATAAGAGACTTTATCATTTTTGTCTCAGTTTCCTCATATTTAGAATGTGGGTGATAATGCCTATATTGCACCTGTGCTTTGAAGATGAACCATAATGCATGCAAAGGGCTTAGCACCATGTCTGCCTGACACAGAGTAGGAGCTCAATAAATGCATCGTAATTTCTTTGTAGATATTACAGTTAAAGTCTTTGTCCCAAAGGATTTCTTGTCCAGGAGCACACAGCTAGAGTAGAAGAAATTGCATGGTGCATAGGAAAAAATGGTAAACCAGATGTCTGGTTTTCAGTTTTGACATTTCTGTTCAATGGCTTCCCATCACACATGGGATAAAGTCTAGACTTCTTGGTGTCGCTCACAGGCACTTCCTACCTGCTTCTCTCTCTGCCCTCATCTCCCACAGGCACCCTGTGCTCCAGCCCCATGGCTCCTTGAGGGGCCATGCTCCCCTGCTTGTGTGCTTTTGTTCAGGTGGTTCCCCTTGCAGCTCTTCTGTCTCCTCTTCCCACTGGAAGAGTCCAGCTCATCTAGTCCTCCTCTATCCCTATTCATCCCGAACTTAGCCAGACTCGGCCCTCTCCATGAGCTCCACTCTTCCTTTGGCTGAGATTCACACTCTCTCCTCTGTTCTCCCATAGTACCTATTTTAGCACTTATAATAATATTATAGGTGTTATATTTTAAAATGTTTTCTTCCCCACTGAAGAGTTTTATGTAGCATGCTCTAGCTTACACAGCACCCTTACGTACATTACCTCATTTGATCCTTACAGCCACACAGTAAGGTAGATATTTTTATCTTCAAGATACAGAGAAGGAAGCTGTGGCTCACAAAGATGGAATTACTCCCCCAGAGTCACACAGTTAGTGAGCAGCAGAGCTCAGTTTTGACCTGGAGGATAGTTTTCTTTCCACTGCACCACAGCCACTCCGACATAGTTCAAAGAACAATTTGAAAGAGGGAATTTCCCAAACAACTTTCTCTGGAAAGTGCACATGAATCTTAGCCTTATCCTAGTTAATCCATAGCAAACTTTTATTTTTTTAATTTTTAATTTTTATAGCAATCTTTCACATCTTGAATATGGATGGGCATTTTCAAGTAACATTAATCTCAGGTTCACAAGTATCTCAAAATAATTAGCAAATTACTAAATGAGTGTTTTCTTATAGCATGTTTTGAATTATACTAGGTTATACAATCTGCTCTACAGTAGGAGGTGAGTATGGGCTGCTTGGCAATGGAAATGTGATATACCTGTGCTGCCGGTGTGAATGATTTTCCTTCATTGTCTCTTTAGAGGAATATGCTGCTGGATGCATTGCTCTATAGGGGGAGAGGTGGAAAACCAATACTATACTATAGTCAGCTTTACACTGGGCAAGGGCTGCTCACATTAGCCAAGTACTCTCAACTGAGGAGTTCCCATGACTGTAGAATGAAGGCTTAACCATGAAATGAATGGATTTCCCAAAGTTAAGTTCAGTATTGTTATCAGCAGATTTGTAATGATTCTTTCGGCCTGAGTTGCTGAAAGAAAGAGAGAAAGAAAGAAAGGAGGGAGGGAGGAAGGAAGGAAAGAAAGAAGGAACTTGTATGTATTTCTGAAGGTAACTTTGGTTTCATTGCATGGTTATTAGCTATGTAGACAAAAACATTGATAGACAATATTATGAACATTAGCAACTACCGAACTGCAGGCTGTTGGCAATAGTCTTAAAAGCATTTGGCTTTGTACACCGTGTAAGCAGACTTGTATTTCACAGAATTCACATGTGCTTAGTGATCCTTGGAGTAATATGAGTAAAGAGATTTTATGTCATATGAAAGGCTCAGGATGACTGCTCATAAGAAAGGTTTTTTCCTCCTCATTTCAGAACCTTTTTTCAAAGGAAGAAAGAGGCCTATTTAACTAATAATGCCTATTTTATTTTAGCCAAAAACTTATATAAGGTGAGGCAATTATGGCCATACTTTGACTGAGAATACTACGCTTAAGAAAAGATTAAAATGTCTGCATTGAAATGTGGTGAATCATTGTTGATATGCTATGAAAACAGGTATATTATGTGTGCAAGGCCAACAAGGCATCAGACCTAAGGAATCAGGCAGTGCTTTCATAGAAATTCATAGAGCAGGATAATAAACATCATTTATTGTTCATCATTTGTGTGATCTTTGAGAACATGTCTTTATGAAGGGATTTTTAAGGGCACTTTTTGTAGAGAGATATTTGTGATCTCTTAGTCTAGTGAGGATAGTAACATTGAGATGGTTGGATTTTAGGGAGGAAAAAGAAATGACATTTGTGAATTTGAACAATTTGAGCAGATTAATGTAAAAACTGGAATTTATTTTAGTGCATTTTGTACTACCATGGATGGTCCACATTTTAAATAAATTATAGATATGAAAGTTTAAGCTATTAAAATGATAAATAAATGGTTGCTTTTAAAAATTATTTGCTTTACTGAGGTTTCCATTATAGAATTTCTTTACATCTTTCCATTGGATTTCTTACCTGGCAAAATAATAGGTGCTTCCTTCCCTTCTATCCTAAGAGAATAGTAACTACATATTTTGTCTGAAATAACATCTCTGCTAAGCTCTTCAGGTGGGGAAGGTATGTTCAGAGAACATTTCTTTGATGTATCGGGCAGATACGATTATGGAAGCAGTAAAGGGTAAAGCTGGATAATACCACAGAGTTTTCAAGTTGGAAGGGACTTTCTTTGCCATTCCATTTAATTTGAGACCAAAGGAGGAATCCCATCAGTAGTGTTTCTGAGATGAAGATCCTTGAGGGAGTTGAATTCAAGCCCAAGAAGTTTGGGGACTTTGCTTTTAGGCAGCAGGTAGCTATTGGGTCTTGGGAATGAGAGGACAGGGTCCATGGTCAGAGTTGTGCCTTAGGAGATTAGTCTGGGTTTGAGGTATAGGAAGACTTGAAAGGGGTGAGAAAGTGAAATTGGAGAAACTGATTAGAAAGCTTTGCAGATATCTGGGTATTGGGTAATGTTGGCATGGATTCGAGTTATAGCAGTGAGTAGGAAAGTATGGGACAGATAAGAAACGATTAAGGTGGAAGACTCAATAGGACTCTGCAGTTAGTTATTGACTATGGATAATAAGGTGGAGAAGCTCCAAAGTTAGAAGCTGAGCTGCTTGAGACAATAGTAGCAACTATAATGTCCAAAGTATTAACTTCCTTTTTATTTAGTGTGTTTTCACCAAGTATTTTAATAGCATCAAATAATAAGACCATTAAATACTATTTTATATCAATATGCTAAAAATAAATTGCTGTAGATAAAAAAATCCCGTTTTCAAAGAAACTTGAGAACTTCCTCTGTCATGGAAAACTTAATAGCACGACACAGGTAGAGGGCCCATTTGAAAGTCAAATTAATAATGAGTGAAATTGATACCTGGAGTTGACATGATATTTTAAATCAACTATAGTTCAATTAAAAACAATGAGTGAAATTGACTGACTAGGCTGACTCATCCTGTGATATTTTAAGTGGTAGCTATGGCAATTTTGAAGTATTTTGGACACTTTATACATTTCAGATTTAAGTTTTTTCTTTTTTTTTTTACGGTACGCGGGCCTCTCACTGTTGTGGCCTCTCCCGTTGCGGAGCACAGGCTCCGGACGTGCGGGCTCAGCGGCCATGGCTCACGGACCCAGCTGCTCCGCGGCACGTGGGATCTTCCCGGACCGGGGCAGGAACCCGTGTCCTCTGCATTGGCAGGGGGACTCTCAACCACTGCACCACCAGGGAAACCCCTAAGTTGTTTCTTTTTTTTTTTTTTTTTTTTTTTTTTTGTGGTACGCGGGCCTCTCACTGTTGTGGCCTCTCCTGTTGCGGAGCGCAGGTTCAGCAACCATGGCTCACAGGCCCAGCCGCTCCGCAGCATGTGGGATCTTCCCAGACCGGGGTACAGAACCCGTGTCCCCTACCTTGGCAGGCGGACTCTCAACCACTGCGCCACCAGGGAAGCCCTAAGTTGTTTCTTTTTAACACATAAATATATATTTTTTGGCCACAAAAGGACACAATAATTTTATGTGCCAGGAGCACATTATTTTGTTTACAAAAATGAGGTAGGCCAATGGTAGCTCATTAGAGCAACAGCATCCGAATACAGAATGTTATCATCAATTAGACAAAAGGACTAGGAAGGAGTGTGTATTCTGTTACCTTTGCCACCACACGTGGAGTTAACTTTCATGCAGTCCTGCCAAAATGCTGGTGAATGGTTAACCATCTGCACGAACCTGTATAAAACCATGTCCAGCCAAGTTACTGTGTTGTTTCAAACAACGCTCATATGTTTTAAGTGCTGTTATCTTCTAGATGACATATTTTAAAAGGTTAAAAAGCCCTTTATGCCTTCTGGGTAGACATTGCTTGGTAGGGCTGAGCAGTGAAATGTGAGTCTCTGTAGTTAGGTTATTACTCCATTTAAATTTATTCATGATTTACTGAGTATCCATTTGAAGGGAGGCTTTCAATTTATGTATTCCTTTTAATAACATTAGGAAATATTTGTGTTCGTTGGGTTAGATTACAGGAATAATTATACGATGTAATGTTGAATTTTATTCACTTGCTCAGTAAATGCTGGATGGCAACCACAGGTAGGGTGTTAAGGATGCAAAGATGAATAGATTGAGCACCTTCAAGAGGCATGTTGTCCAGCTGTGCTTTGGCCTGTTGACATCATGTGAAAGTGACATCAACAAGTAAGGCAAATAAGAACTTCGCAGGAGTTTGTTTTCTTGCTGAACGCTCTGTAATTGTTCCTTATCCTGGAGTTTCCTTTCATCTTTGGACATCTCTTGCTCTAATAAGCCATCTGAGTTCCTCTAAGTATGTTAGGTGCCCTGCATAGGAAATCTTGTATCTTTATCGCCAATGAAATTTCTGACGTGTTTTAGGCTTTCAGTAAACAACTGTGTAATGAAAAACTGAGTGGCCTTTCGACTATAAAGATATATATTAGGAGTTTGGGATTAACATAGACACACTACTATATATAAAATAGATAATCAACAAGAACCTACCGTAAAGCACAGGGAGCTCAATATTCTGTAATAACCTATACGAGAAAAGAAGCTGAAAAAGATGGATGTATGTGTATGTATAACTGAATCACTTTGCTGTACACCTGAAACTAACACAATATTGTAAATTAACTATACTCCAATATAAAGTAAAAATTAAATTTAAATTCAAAAAAAGAAAAAAAATATATAAAGTATCCTGAATTAGAAAAATTTTTCAGTGTTCAGGAAAATCAGACAAGATGGAAACAAAGATTTCTTTAGACACGAGGCAGTGAGGTATGTATGTGGTGTTTAGGAGCTCAATGGTGTTTTAGTATCATGTTTCTAAGAGAAATTCTGTTCTACCTTATGACAGTGAGTGAGTGAAACTGTGTGAAGACTGAGAAAGAGGAGTGGATTTAATAAAATGCTTCTGGGTAGGATTTCTGCCCTTTTGCACCTAGGTCCCCAATGTGGGATTTTGATGGAAATGATGAATGAAGAGTAAGAAATATGCAGACAGTATTTTTGCTTCTTTAACCAAGGCAGACTGCTTTGTTATTATGAATAAAAGCAAATCATCTCTGGGTTTCTTTGTTTTTGATTTTTTGCCAATTAGGTGATTATTACACCCGGAGAAGATAATCAAGTTATAGTCCTTCACCAGCTATCAGTGCTGTACTGTCCCAACAAAAAAGCTTCCAGAAAGTTCCTGATGTCATAATAGCTGGTACTGTCTTCTGCTGTGTTTTTTTGGAGGATTATTTGCCTTCATATAGTAAAGCTTCATAATCTTAAAAATATCCCAGTTAAATGAAAAACAAAATAGCTCTGGAAGCAGTGGTGTCTGCAGTGAGCCATGTTTTTCAGGGAAAGTTTTTTTCTTTTTCTTTTTTTTTCTTTTTAGGTTGTATATACGGTTTCGTCTTCTGGGAACTTTGGTTCTGTTTTTGCCAGGAGTTTGGGGATAAGCTTACTTTATTCTGGGTCAGTTACATTTTGAAAAGTAGGGCAAGATAAATCCAGGGTCATTTAGAGTCCTGTTAAAGTAGGTTAACAAAGATCTCATTCATTCCTTATAGAAATCAGAATCCTTTTTAATTAGCCCCATGGGAGATACAAGATTTTTCTGAGCATTTGTTGTGCATGCGTGTGTGTTGGGAGGGGGTGTAATTATTCAGAGCTTGAAGTAGTATATTAGGGAAAATAAAACTCAAAATAATTTCCCCTTGGAAATGGGAAAATTTGAAGTAAATATAAGAGATTAATTTATAACCATCTGGTGGGTTTAGTGTGTGATTTTATACTCTAAAAATCAGAGGTCATTCTAAATGTGCCGCTTCAAGAGATTACTTCCCTCATCTGGTTTCAGCATTGGTGACTATAATTTCTCCAAATGGCTCCATTTTTCTAAAACGTTCAGCAGGGAGCTTTGGTAAAAGGTAACTGTATTTGTTGTTCTCAATATGTATGAGAGCTGAAGTTTACTAATAACCACCAGGTACTTTTAGAGTCATTTAAAAATGATAGATAAAAAGCTATGAATGATTTATTAGAGAAATGGAATGTTAGACGTTATCAATGTGTGTATCTTTGCAGGAGAGATATGAGATTCTGGGTGAATAATCTCTCCTGGTCATTGATGGTCTATGAGGCAACATGTGTTGAATGAGCACTGGAAGAAAATGGGAGAAGAGCAGCCACACACACTTGCTGTCTGCCTCTGGGGTGTGGAGCAGCACCCACGGGTCACGCCTTGGTCTTTTCAGCCTTTACTACAAAGGGTACTACCAATTACACGGGCAGCGAAATGTTACAAGATCAAGGGCACCTGGCTCAAATACAGAACACCAACGGCCCTGCTTAAATTTGAGTAACATGTAGGATCTTTCCAAGACGTGGATGTTGTTGGCCTCGTCTTCAGTTAAGGAGGATATTCAGAGTGCGAACTAGTTCTGCTGTGTCTGTCTGCCTCAGTCTTGAGTGTTTACTCGGCAGAACTTCCAGGGTGGTTTGATGCCTTCAAAACAAAATGTTTCAAAAGTACAGGTGAATTCACACTTAACCACGTGATCACGTAATTACGGTTTTTATGAATACAGGTAAATCTGTTCATTGATATATTCATGCCGCATGTGTTCCCTGAAACCCCACCTTGTATCAAGCACTATTTTGGGTTGAGAGGTTATTGAGGTGAACAACTCCAGTAAGCTTCATGTGCCCCACGAGGCTTGCATTTCAGTTACAGAGACAAATAATAAATCATTAAGAAAAATAGCAAATATCAAAAATGGATTTATGCTCGGGCATCTTCTTTAGATCAGGTGTCAGAGAAGGAAGAGGAGACCCTTAAGGAGTTGAATAACACAAAGGAGCTGCTGTGCGAAGAGCTAGGGAGGAGCATTCCAGTATGAGACAGTGGCTCAAGGAAGAACTCAACAAGAGAAACAAACATGGTGAATTCATGGAGCAAAGGGAGCCTGGTGTGGCTGGATTGTGGTGGATGAGGGGCAGCGTGATTGGAGAGCAAGGCAAGGCAGAGCTGGGTGAGGCAGGGATTCATCAGCTCTAAGCTAAGGTGTGTGGATGGGAAACCTTTGGAAGGTTTTAATCGAGGGAGTAACATGATCTGATTTACATTTTCCACTCTGGCTGCTGGGTGGAGAGGGGATTATCTGGGAGCAGGAGGGAAAGCAGGAAAGCCAGTTAGGATGCTTTTTTTGTAGCCCTGGTGAGATATAGTATTTTGGACCCAGGGTGGTAGCAATGGGATGAAGAACCACGGATTTTTTTTTCAAAGGATGTTTGTGAACATTGGGTTGATTGGGTGATTAATAAGAGAAATTAAGGATAATTTCTAAATTTTGGCCTTGAGCAATTGAGCAGTTGGTTATGGAATTTATTGCGATAAAGATTGGCAGATAAGCTAGTTTTGGGGGAAATCAAGCTTGTATTTTTACCATGATAGATATGAGATGCTTATTTGATATCCAGATGGAGATGTCAAGTAGGCAGTTGGATGTCAGGATTCAGAGTTCTAGAGAAAGGTATATAGATTTGGCAGCCATCAGCATATGGCTGATATACTTACATTTAAAGCCACGGACTGGATGAGGTCACCTATGGAATATGTAGCTAGAGAAGACCTTTTAGGCCTTGCAGTGTTCAGAGGTCAAACAGAAGAGGAGGAGCAAGCAAAGGACACTGAGAAGGAGTGGCCAAGGCCAAAGAAGGGAACCAGGCAAGTGTGATGGCCTGGAAACCCCTAGATGAAGATACTTCAAGAAGGGAGTATGGTCAACTGTGTTAAGTAGAGAAATGGCCATTGGATTGGGTTCATAGAGTCAGTTGGTGGCTCTAATACATTCGCCACACTCAGATAGTAGAGATGGAGGCCTGACTGGAGTGGGTCGAGGAGAGAATGGGAGGTGAGGGAGTAGAGACAGTGACTTAACATTTCAAGAAATTTTGTTGACATGATCAGGTACTTATTGAAGGGAAATGTAGGATTTTTTAAAATAAGAGATACTGCTCCATTAACTGTTACGCTTTTCCTAAGTTAGGTTCATTTACTGCTAGAGCCCCATTCATTTATTTGTTCATTCATTATTCAACAAGTGTTTTTAAATACCTGTGGTGTATGACACTGTGCTGAACACAGGGGATGGCACGTGGCATGTGCTGTCCTGAAACATATGTTCTGATTACAGGGATACAGACAGTTATATCAACAGTATAGTATGATGTGTGCTGCAAAGAGGGCTGACATGGTGCTATAGGGATACAGAGTAGGAATACCTCACCCAGACTTGGGAGTCAGGGAAAGCTTCCCAGAGGAAGTGATTTCTAAGCTTAGACCTTAAAATGTGTTAATAGATGAGCAGGGATTGAAGGTGCAAAGAGTGCTCCAGGCTGTGGTGACGGCATATAAAAGCCGGAAGATGAGGCTGAACGTGGCACATTCCAGGAAACGGATGTTTAGTGAGACTGAGGATTAGAGTTTGAAGGAGAGTGTGAAAAGATGAGGTCATGTAAATGTATAGGGGTTTGAAGTTTTTCTTAAGACCAAGGGGAAGCAACTGAAGGATTCTGAGTATAAGCATATTCAGAACTAGTGATTTAGAAATCACCCAGGGGGCACTGTGGGGGTGTGGTCTTATGGGACTGAGTGTGGAGACAGGAAGACCAGCTGAGAGATAATGGTGTCCTCATCTAGGAGGTGCCAGTATGGATGGAGAGAAATGGGTATCCAGAGATATCTAACAGATACAATTTTCAGGGCTTTAAAACTTTTTAATTTTTATTTTCTTTTTAAAATTTTTATTGGAGTATAGTTGATTTACAATGTTGTGTTAGTTTCAGGTGTACAGCAAAGTGAATCAGTTATACATATACATATATCCACTCTTTTTTTTTTTTAGATTCTTTTCCCGTGTAGGCCATTACAGAGTATTGAGTAGAGTTCCCTGTGCTATACAGTAGGTCCTTGTTGATTATTTTATATATAGTAGTGTGTATATGTCAATCCCAATCTCCCAATTTATTCCCCTCCCCATCCCCTGCTAACCGTATGTTTGTTTTCTACATCCGTGACTCTACCTCTGTTTTGTAAATAAGTTCATTTGTACCCTTTTTAAAAATTTATTTTTTTATTTTTTCCGGTACATGGGCCTCTCACTGTCGTGGCCTCTCCTGTTGCGGAGCACAGGCTCCGGACGCGCAGGCTCAGCGGCCATGGCTCAGGGGCCCAGCCGCTCCGCGGCATGTGGGATCCTCCCGGACCGGGGCACGAACCCGTTTTCCCCTGCATCGGCAGGCGGACTCCCAACCACTGCACCACCAGGAAAGCCCTGTGTACCCTTTTTTTTTTAGATTCCATATATAAGCTACATCATATGAAAACATTTTTATTTTCAGCTTTGTTGAGGTAATTATCAGGACTTTTTGATTGACTGGGTATGGGAAAGGGAGGGAGAGGGAAGTATCAAAGATGACTCAGGTTTATTCTTGGGCAAATGAGTGGATGATGGAACCATTCACTGAAAAAAAATGCAGGAGAACAACTTTGGTAGGAGAGGGAGTTGATTGAGATGGTAACTCAGTTCTGGAAATGCTGAGTTTGAAGTGTCCCTGGAATAAGTAGGTGGAGATACCCAGAAGATAGTGGAATAAACATACGCACAGCTCAGGAGAAAGAGACACCCGGGCTGAAGGTAAAGATTCGGAAGTGATTAGTATATAAATGGTGATTGGTTCCCTGGGAGTGGATGAAGATATCTAGAGAAAGAGAAGAAGGGCCTAGGCAGGACATTCCGGAGATAGAAACAGCAAAACCAGCCCATAGCAGGGCCTGGGAAGGGGTGTCCAGAGAAGTAGAAAGAAAACAAGGTGAGTGTGGTACCGTGGAATCCTAAGAAAGAGAATATTTCAAGAAGGAGAGGGTAGTAAACAGTATCAGAAGTTTCAAGATATCCAGAAAGTACTGAGAAGTACCCCTGAGGTTTAGCAATGAGTATATTATAAGTGGCCCTGCTCAGAATTAAGTGGAGGGGCTGGGGTAGCAGCCAGCTTTTCGTGGGTTGAGAAGTGAGTGGTAGGTGAGGAAGTGAAGGCAGCCAGGGTAGACAATTCTTTCAAGAAGTTTGGGTTTGAAGGGGAGGACAGAGATAGGGTGGTAGCTGCAGGGGCCACGGGTCTGGCATTTGAGCTGATTTTTAATTATAATGAAAAGAACATGGATTTTGGTATCAGACACGTCTGGATTTGAATTTCTCTCTCACCAGATGTGACATCTAGAGCGCAGTATCCAGGGCACAGTAGACTTTCAATAAATGCTTATTGAATGAGCGACTAAAAATCCTTCATCTGCTGGGAGCTATAGTTTTCTCATTTACAAAATGCCTGCCTGGCCACTTGACTAGAAGCTTTAATGAAATAGTGTCACTGTTCCTTACCCTTGAGTCCTCCTTATTCCTGGACATGGCTTGTTTCAGTAAGCCTTCTGAGCCCCTCCAAGCGTGTCTTAGGATACCCATAAGTTAGAATAGATTTACATTGCGTTACATTGTGTTAATATCTCAGTTTATTATTTCATTACTATTTTTGCCAGGCCCTTCCTGTTCCCTTGTGTTGTCTCAAGAATAAGTCACACATGTAAACCAGTCTAATTACTTTAGCTAGGAGTTCCTGAGCGTGAGCTATGTGAACCCCCTCAGTCAGGATCCCTGGGGATTGGGGCACAGAACCCTGCACTTAAACCATGACTCGCTGGCGTTCAAAAGTGTAGGAATCCTAGATTTGTAATCACGGCACGTATCTCCTTAGTGCAGTCTGGCTCTTTTGCACTCAGAAGTCAGAGGTGCTTGGACTGCTGCCCCAGTGGAAGGTGTTTAGGCTCACACCTTGATTTTCACAGGAAAAATGCTCACAGTGTTAAGGTGGTTGGTAAAAGGCAGTAAGGAGTAAGAAATATGCGCTAAAAGAAATGTAGTCATTTCTTTGATTTATTCATCCCACAGATGTTTATTGAGCAACTCAGGTGAGTCAGAAGAGGGTAAGAAAGAAGAGGAAAAAAATAGCACCCCAGATCCTAGGCGTTTTATCCGTATTGTGGGCTCATTTTCATGTGCTAGAAATACAAGATTTGCTTACGCAGAGAGCCAGGAGCTATGTTCTATGTATGGGGTTGGAAACAAAAGCCTCAGTGTGAAAATCTCAGGTGTTTGCATAAGGGTGTGGTTGCCTCATGTGGCTACAGGACCTTGCTGGATCCTACATGCTAAGGCCCTAAGCAGAAATTCTTTGCTGTGTATCATAGATTTCCCCAACAAACTAAGTACTTAAATCTGTGGGTTCACTGGGGAAAAATAGCAACAAAGCCCCTCTCGCTCCTGCCCCAGCCGAATAACCATTCATTCAACAAATGCTTTCTGAATTCGAGCAGCATGAAACGCACTGTGCACAAGCTGCAGGCAAAGTGAGGCGCTAAATCAGACCTGGCCTCTGCTCTCCTAGAGCCCGTAGGCTAGTGAGGAGGCAGATAGTAATCAGGTTAGCTCACAGATGTTAGCTAATATTTTTTTAGGAACGGCTTTATAGAGATATAATTCAAGATGTGATTCACATACTGTGCAACTTGCCTATTTAAAGTGTACAATTCAATCATTTTTAGTATACTCACAGAATTGTGCAACCATTGCATTTAATTTTAGAACATTTTTATCACCGCCCGCCCCTCCACCCCCCGAAGAAACCCCATGCCCTTTATTCCCATTTTATTCCAAAACCTTCTACTCCTCCCTGCATCAGGCTGAGGCCACCACTGATCTACTTTCTGTGTCTATAGATTGTCCTCTTCTGGACATTTTGTACACGTTGGAATCATATAATATGTGGTATTTCGTGATGGCTTCTTTCAGTTAGCATAATGATTTCCACATCCATCCATGTTGTAGCTAATATTCATTTGTGTCGATCAAGCATAATCTTGCCAGGGATTGATAAACTTTTTTTGTAGAGGACCAGGTAGTAAATATTTTAGCTTTGAGGTCCATATGGTCTCTGCTGCAACTACTCAACTTGCCATTTTAGCATGAACGTAGCTACAGACAATATGTGAACAAATGAGTGTGTCTGTGTTCCAAGAAAACTGTATTTACAAAAATAGGCGGTGGGCTACATTTGGCCTTTGGGATTATCTGTTGTTGATCTCTGATTCTACATCAGTACAAGTACTTAATCCTCTTAGCAACTCTGTGAGGTAGGTACTGTTATCCCCATCTTACAAATGAGAAGACTGAGGCACATAGCGAGTGGGTGGCAGATAGGGGATCAAACTCAGGTAGTCTGGCTCTAGAGCCCGTGCTCTTAACCTTGTCAATGATTATAAGTTGAGGCAGGTGCTAAGCAGTGGAGGAAGACAGATTGACTTAGGTTTCCTTCGGGGATGCAACAATTGAGCTGAGGGTAATTAGAAGTCAAGTAGGTGAAGAGGGCAGGGTGGTGCAAACAGCTGTGGCAGGAGGGAACATAGCTTGAAAAGGCCCTGAAGGAAGATGGAGTGGCTGGAGCCCTGGGCACGGAGGAGAGCTGTAAGTGCTGAGGCTGGAGAGATGCTCTGGGGTGGACCATGCAAGTCTCACAGGCTGTTTTGCTTCTGATCCTCAGAGAGAAACCATCAAAGGGTGGAAAGGGTACTGTGGTTAGATCTACCGGCTGACGTGGAGAACCGATTGAAGGGAGCAGAGCAGACCTGGTTGGCCATGGACATGGTCCAGGCCAGACCTGACGGTAGATCAGGCAAGAGGGCCGTCAGATGTAGAGAAGGAAGCACATACCAGAGCCATGTGGAGGCAAATGTGCAGGATTTGGTGGTAGGCTGTACTTGGGGCTGATAAAGGATGGTGATGTCAAGTCCATGAGATGAAAACACAGATGAGGACAGGTTTGGGGAGAAGTAGGGAGGTAGAGTGTCATTTCACTCCTGGAATGCTGAGTTTGACAGGCAAGTGCTGTTTTTTTCCATAGTGACATCACAGATTCTCCTGGGAGGAAATATGTGAATGAAAAGAATTTTGAAGTAGAGACGTGGTTGCACATTGAGTTTACGAGATGTGTTAGCTAGGACTTAGCTTCTAAACTCACTTTTCTGGTTCAATAAGTGAGATCTCAGTCCTGGTACTATTTATTTTTCTTTCTTACTCGCTTATTTGTTTGGCTTATGGTTGGTTGCAAGAAAATGTGTTGTAAATTGTCCCCCTGCTTTCTCTGTTGGTTAATAGTCTCCCCTTTTGTAGTTCAATAACAGGCCTTTTCCTGTTTATTCTTCAGATATTTTAGGCTTTTCTTGTTTTCATTGTGCATGCCTGTGTGTTTTCATTCATTTATTTGTTTATCACCTCCATGAGAAACAATAGAAGAGGTGGCCTTATTATTTTTAGTTCCCTTTCTATTGGATAACAGCTTGGGTAGGATTCTTTGGGATGGCTGTTGGAACACATGGCTAAAATGTGTTGCATTATTGTCTGAATTTAGTTATTCTTACCTTGTCTAACAGAGAGTTGGCAGCATTGTTTCAGGGGAGAGCAGCAGCGTCTCATTAGTGCATGCCCTTTTGTTCAAGACATTTTCTTAGTAGAAGAAAGAAATTACCCAGGGGTTTTTGTTTTGTTTTTGAGTTTTATTTATTTTTCTTATACAGCAGCTTCTTATTACTTATCTATTTTATACATATTAGTGTATATATGTCAATCCCAATCTCCCAGTTCATCCCACCCACAGCTTCCCCCCACAGCTTTCCCCCCTTGGTGTCCATACATTTGTTCTCTACATCTGTGCCCAGGTGTTTTTAAAACAAGGATTAGGATAAGACATAGGCCTAGTAACTGTTGCCAATAAATTCTTCTCCATGCAATAAGTCAGTTTGAACCTCAGTCTTTTAATATTTACCAAGTCTTTCAATCAGCAAAATGTATTGAGTACCTCTTCTCTACATGGCACTGGTCTAAGGGGAAGCAAAAGCACAAAAGCATAAGGGTTTAATATTAAGGTTGATACAATGAGGAGAGAAACCACATAGAGGTACATGACTGCAGTACATGAGCAGCAAGTGGTAATTACCATAAGATAGAAACAAAACTGTTGGTTATTCATGTAGCTATCCTTTCATAAAAATACAGGTAGAATGATGATAAACATGCTGTTTTGTAACTTGCTCTTTTTCACTTAAGAATATACCCGCATCGACACATATGTATCGACTTTGTTCTTTTTACTGGGTAAATGATAATTTTCTTCCTTTCTGGTAATGTGGAAGGTTTACGATCTCCTTTTAAAAATTTTCTTATGGCTTAACAGACGCTTTTTAACTTTAAATAGTGTACCTAAATTGCTGCTTTTTGAATTATCAACTTAAAAAATGAAACCATATCATGTGTAGTAATTTAATTTACATATACATACATTCATTCTTTCATTCAACAAGTATTGACTGAGTGCCTTCTACTTGTGAGGTATTATTCTAGGAGCGAGGAACCCAGGGACCGACCAAAACAAATCCTTGCTCTTTAGAATTTTATGTTCTTTGCCTGTCTAATCTAGAAGGATGCACAGGAAATTGTTTTTTTTTTTTTTTTTTTTTTTTTTTT
>RJWK010042441.1:0-19160 GCA_004363435.1 Platanista minor
TATATATATATATATATATTTCCTGAAATCTACATTTCTGATATTGATATAGCCATTTCAGCTTTCTTTAGAGTTTGGATGGCATAGGTATTTCCACTTTTAAGTGACATGTATATTTATATTTTAAGTTGGTTTCTTAACAGAGCGTCAAATCTTGCTTTTTTCATCCAGTCTGACAATTTCTGTCTTTAGTTGGAGTGTTTCTACCCTCTACATTTAATGTAATTATCCATGTAGTTGGATTTAAATCTATTCTCTTAATATTCATTTTCTATTTATTCATCTGTTCCTTGTTCCCTGTTTCCCTTCTCCTGCCTTTTGTTTGTTTGTTTGTTTGTTTTTTGCTGTAGGCGGGCCTCTCACTGTCGTGGCCTCTCCCGTTGCGGAGCGCAGGCTCTGGACGCGCAGGCTCAGCGGCCGTGGCTCACGGGCCCAGCCGCTCCGCGGCATGTGGGATCTTCCCGAACCGGGGAACGAACCCGTGTCCCGTGCATCGGCAAGCGGACTCTCAACCCCTGCGCCACCAGGGAAGCTCTCCTGTCTTTTTTATATTGGGTATTTTTTAGGATTCATTTTATCTCCATGACCGGCTTTTTCGCTCCACCTCTCTGTTTCTCTTTCTGTGATTAGGCTGGTGTTTATAATATGTGTTTAATTTATCACAATCTACCTTTAAATACTATTCTACCAGTTCACACATAATGTAAAAATCCTACAAATGGTATTTCTCCATCCCACCCTTTGAGTTACTGCTGTCATACATTTTACTTCTGCATATTTGATGACGCCACCTTGCATTGTTATTACATTGTGTTGCATTGAATAATTTTTTTACAAAATAAAAATGTAGAAAAAAGAAATTTTTTTACACACCTGCTTACAGTTTCCAGCACTCTTCATGTCTGTGCAGGATGAAGTTTCCATCTGGGGTCATTTCCTTCTACCTGAAGAATTTCCTTTGGCAATTTTTACAGCGCTGTTCTGTGGGCAATGTGTTTTCTCAGCTTTTGTTTGTCTAAAGAGTTTTATGTTGACTTTGTGAAGGATATTTTCACTGTATATAGAATTCTAGATTGACAGGAATTTTATTTCAGCATTTGAAAGATATCATTCTTGTCTTATGTCTTGCATAAATTATAACAGTAAGCCGGTGATGTTCCTATCTCTGCTCCCTGTTACATTATGTCTTTTTCTCCAGCTAATTTTTGGATTTTTTCCTTCTATCTTGTATCTTGGTGATGGTGGTGGTGGTGGTTTGTGTGTTTATTCTGCTTGGGGTTTAAAGAGATTCTTGGGTTTGTAAGAATTTAAAAAAAATAAAATTTGGGAAAATAATTTCACCATTATTTCTTCAAACATGTTTTTGGTCTTCCCCCCCACCCCACCCTAACTCCATGTTCTAGGATTGCAATTACCAGATATTAGACCACTTGATATTATCCCACAAGTTGCTGAAGCTTTGTTTATGTACTTAGTCCTTTTATTCCCTGTTTCACTCCAAGTCAAATATATGACTATGTCTTCAAGTTCACTGGTTTTTTTTTTTTTTTTAGTATCTAATCTGTTATTAGTTCTGTCAGGTGATAATATTTTTTCAGATATTGATTGTATGGTTTATATCCTTGAACATATAAATCAAGTTTTATAACATCTGTTAACGTACTGCCTGATAATTCCATTATTTTTATTATTTCTAGGTCTATTTCACTGAACTGTATTTTCCTTCTAGATATGGATCAAAACTTCCTACTTCTTTGAATGTTTATTCATTTATTTTTTTAAATTGAATCACACACTGTGAACTGTATGTTCATGAGTGCTGGATTTTGTTGTATTCCTTTAAAGAGACTTGGGTTTTCTTAGCAGCCAGTTCTGTTTTCTGGGGATTATTTTGACCCTTTCAGTCCTTGTTTTTTGGGGGGGCTCTTTTGGGATGGGTCTAGAATAGTCTCTAATTTAGAGTTAATTTAGCTCCACAGACTGTTTTGGGCTCTGTGCTAAATGTCTTGTGCATTCAGTGAAGTCTCTCCATCACACTGGAGGGAACTCCAGGCTCTGTGAGCTCTGGGCATTGTTTCATTCACACCCCCTTGCCCTACACATGTGCGTATTGGTATTTAGTCAAACTCTAAGGGACCCCATGCAATTTCTAGAGTTATTTCTCTACATAGCTCGTTTCTATCCATAACTCTGCCCTACAAATTCCAGCTACCTTGGCCTTCCAGGACTCTGATCTCTGTCCATTCACCTTGGTTGAGCTCTGCTTGGTGCACCACCCCCCATTGCAGTGTTGTGGTCCAGTTGTCATCTCCAGGAGGAAATCCTGCCCCTTGACAGTCTCACCTTGTCTGTCTCCCTTCCCTCTGGAATCACATTCCTGCATTGCCCAAGGCTCTATATCCATAAAGAGCTGTTTCATTTTTTGGTGTTATTTTCTGGGTTTTTTTTTTTTTAATGACAAGAGGGTACTTCTAGACCTTATCAACCCTTCATGACTGGAGGAAGACAAGACAAGTTTGGTTCTTTGTCACTGATCTTTTATTTTTATCCTCTGAGGACTGGAATGACCGTCACACTCTGATCTTGTTAGTGAGAGGCGTCTCCACTAGGTGGACCCATTCGTGCTGGTCAGACTTGGGTTTGAGAGTTTCCAGATTCCATGCCCGAGGCAGCTACTGTTCTAATGGAGTCAACCAGATTGAACACGGATTCCTGAGAAGGACCTATTTCCTTTTTTTTTTTTTTTTTTTTGGCTGCATTGTGCAGCATGAGGGATCTTAGTTTCCCCAAACAGGGATCAAACTTGCGTCCCCTGCAGTGGAAACATGGAGTCTTAACCACTGGATGGCCAGGGAAGTCCCAGGACCTATTCTTATCCAGAGGTGCTGGCTGTTACACAAAAGCGTGTCGCTCAAGATGAGGTTTACTATGGCATTGGGATCACTAGGAAATTGCCTGAGTTATAAGTAACTGGACACTGGAAATAAGACAATTCCAGAGCATGTGTGTGAACCCGACCAGAAGGTGATCTCTTCACCATCTTGGGCTCAAAACCCCCTTTTTGGTTTCCATGCCCTGTGAACTGTACCTTAACATGGTACTCAAGGTATCCTCTCTCAGCTGCATCCACCATCTTCTCCATCCTGTCCAGTTCAGAGAATCTCTTATTCTAGAAAACACTGTTTTTTCATGCCTACAGAGCATGCCCCAATCATACTGTCCCCATAGGCCTATTTCAGAAATTTCTATCAACCCCTGATCCCTGCTCCTCCGTTAAAATCATCATATTCCTCTTTAATAGTTTCGAAAAAGTTTTCATCTTCCCTCATTGAGACCATGATACACACACACTGACTAAGTTCCTACTGTGCGCCCTTAAGCACGGTAGGCACACTCACGTTTGATGGATCATCAGATGTTCACAAAGGCTCTGAGAAGTAGATTTTACTCTAGGCATTTAGCCAATAAAGGTAAAAGACTCCGAGGCCGGGGCTTCCCTGGTGGCGCAGTGGTTGAGAGTCCGCCTGCCGATGCAGGGGACGCGGGTTCGTGCCCCGGTCCGGAAAGATCCCATGTGCCACGGAGCGGCTGGCCCGTGAGCCATGGCCGCTGAGCCTGCGCGTCCGGAGCCTGCACTCCGCAACGGGAGAGGCCACAACAGTGAGAGGCCCGCGTACCGCAAAAAAAAAAAAAGACTCAGAGGCCAAGTGACTTGTCTTATTTAAATAGCTTTGATACGTATCATTTTCTCCCTGATTTATGGTTACCAGAATGCAGTCTATGGGGAGACAATCCTTAGTCTGTGTGACCTTGGGAAAATTCCTTAAATTCACTGAACTTCAGTTTCTTCTGTTACAAAACACAGCTAATTTTACACGTCTCGTTGTGTCACCATGAGGATGAAAAAGGTATGGGGAGTCAGTCTGAATGCTGGCGACCTTCCCGACACACAGTAGGTGCACCTGGAGTGTCAGTTCCCTTCCTTGCCGGCCCTTCCCCCTTACACCCTAAGCTCCTTCAGGACAGGGACTAGGGTGATGCCTCAATTATCTGTTCTCATTGCAAACTCTAGTGCTGGCCTGAAACATAACAAGAGCACAGAAAAACCTGGTAGCATGAATTGCCCAGATGCCTTCATCTTAGGTAATGAGAAGGCAGTGGTCAGGTCACTCAGGGACACTGGGGGTCTTGCTCCCTCCCTGGGTGTGGGGGGTTAAGAGAGCTGCAGCTGCCCCTGAGAATAACCTTCCCCGGGGCCAGGCCTTGCTGAGCGCCCCAGAGACACTGTCTCTGTGGGAGATCCCAGTAACCACATGCAGGAGATTATAGGGTTTCCATTTTAGGGACAAGTCAATGGAAAGTCAGAGTTTCCAGCTGTGTGACCTTGAGCAAGTTATTAAACTTTTTCATGCTTTTGTTTCCCCATCAGTAAAGTGTGGCCTCTCAGAGTTCCTACTGTGTCAGGTTATTGTGAAATTTAGATGGGTTCCTAATACAGGCAGTTTCAGAGAGGAGCACAGAGCAAGCACCTCTGTGAATGTCAGCTTTGCAGTTACTGCAGCAAGGTTTAGGCTGAGCAATCAGTGGGAAAAAGAGCCTGTGGGGCGGGGCGGGGTGGGAGACTACGCTGAACTAGCAGAGCAGTGTGGTTTGTCTGCCAGCTCGCCTCTGTCAGCTCCAGTGGCCCTGGAACCCTTCCTACCTGGTGGAGAACCGGATGCCCCTGGGAGCACAACCCCTGGTAATTGTCTTTCTATATGTCTGCTTGAGTGGGGCAGAACGGAGCTGCTCTGAATGGCTGATCCAGTGGTCAGTGGGTGTTGTCCTCTGTCCCTCAGTCTCTGCCTGGGCCATTGCAATCCGGGCCCAGTGATTTCCTGTGGGAGGGCAGGGCCAGAGAGTCAGCCTGGAGTGACTTCCGAGCCCTGGTGCTGGAGTGGCCAACCCACCAGCCATCACCACCCCGATGATGCTGCTCCCCTCTGGGCTGGGACCCCTCCATGGGGCTCTGCGGGATTCTGGGTGGGGTACCTCCCCCATGTGAGGGAGTGTCTGATACAGTGTAAGATGCACAGTGTATTAATTAGCTGTGGCTGTGTAACAAATAAGCACTTATTTAGCAGCTTAAAAGAACACACATGTATTATCACATAGTTTCTGGGGTAGGGAAGGAGTCTGGGCACAGCCTAGCTGGTCCCTCTGCTCAGGGTCTCACAGGCTGCTGTGGAAGGGTTGACCAGCCTTCTTCTTATCTGGCAGCTCGACCGGGGGAAACCCCACTTCTGAGCTCACTCAGGATGTTGAAGGAGCTCGTATCCTTGTGGTTGTGTGACCCCAGCTTCTTGCGGACTGGAGGCCACCCCACTTCCTTAAGGCAGTTTCTGGAAGATATTCACAGTCCCTGGCCACACGGGCTTTCCCCACATGGCCGCTTACTTCATCAAGACCGTCTCTGTTATGTAACATAATCATGGGAGTGACATGCCATCCCTTCCATTATTATAAGGGTTAGAGGCAAGTCACATTTCCACCCACACCCAGGAGAGGACAGTCCACCAAGGCACAGGCACCTAGATGCAGAGATCACTCCCTGCCCACGGAATGCTGGCAGGCCCGCCGTCTCTGAGACAGCCAGATGATGCCCTCAGTTGAGAAGCACTCCGGATGGTGTCCTGCCCCATACACCTTGCCTGCCAGAGCCCATCCTTCCACACTTTCACCACCTCCAGGAGCCTGTCTGTGAGCCTCCTACCGAAACCATCTCTTCTCCCAGGAATGTATGCGGCAGGCATGGTGCCCTTCCTTTGACACAGCTCTCGAGGCGAGGTCATCTCTCAATCTCAGCAGTGGGATGGAAGGTGAAATCTGTGGTCCCTGCTCTCCTAGGAGGCTGGAAGGAAGGACCAAGTCGACTTGCAAAGATGCCGGTGCTAGGGGAGCTGGGGTTAGCTAACATTCATCCAGCCCTCCTTACGTGCGGGGTACTGTATGATGTGCTTTGCATACGTAATTGCGTTTTAATCCTCAGAACAATGACGAAGAGATTTTAACAAGTTCCAGGAGACAGGAAGCACAGGGGTGTGAGCTGACCTATAAAACAGGAGGGAGCTGGAGTCCGGATCCTGGCAGCAGGCTGCAGCTGAGATTCCTCCCACTGGAAGAGCAGGGGGGCCCTGGGTCCCAGAGGCGGCAGGTGTGGGCTGGCTGGGCCAAGGAGCCAGGCTGAAAATGGAGGTCGTGGTGAGTGGCACGTGGCGCAAGCCCTCTCAGCAGAACCCCAGCCACGGGAGCAGAGCACAGGCAGAGGGACCAGGCTGCAGACACAACCTGACTGCTTGTCACTGCGGCCATGTGATCAGCCCCGCAGGGAAAGCCAGAGCTGGTCGGACCCCAGAATGAAGTCCTTTCCATTCTGACATGGAAGTCCAAGCTCCCTCAGCTACAGAGAATCTTAGAGCTGCCACATTTCTCCCTGCCCCGCTCCCCCAAAACCCAAAGTCAGAGTTATTATCCGGGAGTGGGGGGAGAGCAGAAAAGCAAGTCCTATTAACCAATGGCAGAAGGATGCACCCCAACCCCCTCACCTGTGCCTTCATTGTATGAATAGACAGCCAGCATCACCAGGCCAGGGAGGAAAGCCAGCAGCACGAGAGAGAAAGATGAAGATTAACGCACAGAAAGAACAAAAGCCAGAGGGAACAGAGCAAATTAAGTGAAAAGTATGCTAAATATACTCCAGTTAACATACTCAGAGATGTTTGAGAGGATATTATAACCATAAAATAAAAAACCAACATGCTTTGGAAAGGGAACGGTCAGACGACCAAAATAAGCAGTTAGAGTCTAAAATACAATTGCACCCCCTAGAAAACCAATGGAGGGTGAGAAGGCAGCGTTAGTAAGTTGCCAAGAACACAGAGCAAACAGACAGCGAGACTGAAATTAGGAGCAAATAGATAAAGGACGGAGAAGACAATCTCTGGGAGGCCAACCGCCTGAAACAAAGCCAGAGGAAGTGGAGGGGAGGAAAGAACAAATCAATAGTGCAAGGGAATTGCTGAGCCCTGAGGAAGACAGAAACTCAACACCCAAAGGGCCTCCTGCAGCACCAAGCAGGAGGAATCAAAAAAGAGCCACAGTAAAGCAGTTTACCATCAAATCGCATAACACCTTAGACAGAAAAATCCTCAACACTTTCAGAGAGGGAAACAAGTCATCTACAAAGAAATGAAAAGTCAACCTATCTGCCTTCTTATCAGCCGTTCCTTACAAAAATGTAGCCAAGCCCCTAACATTCTGATGAAATTCTATTCACAGTCACACTAGTAATCAAGCGGGAAGGTGGAGTAAAGACTTTTCCATACCTGCGAAGGTATCTTTCATTTGACTTCTTGAAAGAAGTAACTGAGGATGTACTCCAGGAGAATGAAAAAGTAAATTAAAAAAAAAAAAAAAAGAAAGAAAGAAAGGAAAAAAGAGGGCCTAGACTCTGACGAAGAGGGAGCAGAGCCAAGGACAAAGGCCAAACAATTTGAGGATGGCAATTTGGAAAGATGAGGAAACTTGGGTCCTTGGTCAAGTGTCTGAATTGCAGAATTAACTCTGGGATGGCTCTGTCTCTTAATATGTGAGCTGAAACCCTTACATCTGAGCCTCTGTGAGAGAGATCTTCGGTTACCTGTCATTGACACACTTATTCTGAGCCGTTATTTTTTATAAATGGTGCAAACTGTCTTGCCAAGGTAGAAAGATATGAACATGCGTTAAAGAAAGGACAGTTGCAGAACAGAATGTTCTGTGAAATACCATCGGGTGTATTGGTCAGGGTAGGTTAACTGCTGTAACAAAAACACCGAAATCTCAGTGGCTTGGCACACTAAGGCTTATTTCTCACTGACGTGAATCGTTCACTGTATTTGCTGAGTGTGTTGGGTTCCACACAGTGGATCCAGGTTCCTTCCATATTGTGGCTCCTCTCTCCTCTGGGCCCCCTCATCCTTGCTGTTCAACCAGAGGACAGAGGATGCCTAGCCAGAGGTGACGAGCTCCTGGTGAGGCATTGACAGGCTGGGTCTGCGGGAGGCACGTGTCATCCACTCATACTCCACTGGCCACGTGAGAGAGGCTGCGACGTGTCCTCTAGCTGTGCTCCCAGGAGGAAGAGGAGTGTCTGCCAGTGTCTGCAGCACAGACAGGCCAGCGCGTGCATCCACAGGAAGCTGATTTTAGTCCTTGCCTCTGGGGGTCTGCGTGAGCATCTGGGGACCCTTTCTTTACACTTTACTCCCGTCTGCACCGGTTTGCTTTTAATGAGTACATGTCTTAAAGTCAAAACGTACAAGAGAAAGGAAAGGTTCTAACTCGGGGAAGAAAATAGCATTTGCTGGGCTCCCCTGTGGCGCTAAACCAGAGGCTTCCCATAGCTCTCCTACTAATTCACACGAAGGCCCCCACTCCCGTGTCATCATCACTCCACTTTACAGACACGGACACCACGACCCAGCAGGCAAAGCACCTCTCCCCAAGTGACACGGTGGATCCTGCCCTGGCTACAAGCCCACCCCTTCTGCTGCTGTGTCCTGGAGCCCCTGGTGTAGACAGTCACAGTTCAACCAATAGCTTGTGGTCTGTCTAAAAAGAAGACAACAAATGTGTGCCTTTTCAGGTTTATATTGACACATAGTAAAAGGATTCTAGGAAAGAGTGTAATAAACCATAGGGATAATTCTTCTACCTGAAAATGTCAATTGTCCACGTGAGAACATGGAGCTGGGACAGCTGTCTAGATGCCAAGGAGAGAGGCCTTGGAGGAAACCAGCCCTGCTACACGTGGATCTCAGACCTTCTGGCCTCCCGAACTGGTGAGAAAATGAATTTCCATTGTTTAGGCTGCCCAGTCTGTGAGAATTTGTTGTAGTAAACAAATGCACATAGCTTGGAGAATTAAGAGATCCCAGAAATCGCCAGGATTGGGGGAATTAAAAATCACAGGAAGGTGGAAAAAGAAGTGGGAAGGAAAGTGCATTTTAATGAATGTGTGTTCTGATTTGGATTGTATCTTGAAAATGAAATTTGAAACACGTGTAGGAGGCTTCATGAATTGGAATGCCTGCTTCTTGGCTTTTCCAAAGAGGAGGGATGGGAAATAACCAAATCAAAGTTAGATGGGAAAGGGTTTTGCACAATTTAGGAGACATTGTAAAGATATATATAAAACTCAGAATTCCCAGAGGTTGGCCAAATCATGGTAGATGTATCTGGGCAGTTGTTTGTTCGGCTGGCCCACCTGGTCTGGTCCATATCATCCCGAGCTGGTGTCTAGCTAGGACACTAGGGCAAAGCTCATCAAGAGACCCACAAAGTATTAGGGGATGTATGGTCATTACTCAAATGAAAACTTAAACACGATTAAAAACAAACAACAGCTGGGGAACTATGTCACAACCTATGTTTATTCAAAGGGTGAGTGAGTTAACGACCTAAAATATCATCACAAATAAACAACAAAAGAGACTTCAAGCAGAGATGGACATAGGGTACGAACCAGATTGTCACAGATGGAAGTGTACGAACAGCCAGTAGGCAAATGTAAACAGCTTTTCATCATTAATCATGGAATGCCTGTCCATTTGAGCGAGAACCCATGAATTTCTACCCAACAACTTGCATATATGAAAACATGATTCTGCCCAGTGAGAAACGCGGGGTTGGCCCACCTGGCCTGCCCAGGAGCAGCAGACGCGCAAACAATGTCAGCATTTCTGGAGGGAAACGGGGTGGCCTCTGCAACAGCCCCTGAGAGTACTCAGACCTGTTCCAGGGATTTCATTCACACATTCATTCATTTACTCCTTCATTCATTCATTCAGCCTTTGCTCAGGAAATGCAGAGAGAGGTCCCATCAGGAGCCAAAAACTGTGCTAAGCCTGAGGTAAGGTGGTAATCAGAGCATCCGGGCCGGGGCTCTGAGGCCAGCGAACACAGTGGACCCGTTGCCCCACAGAGACTGCAGAGCTGCCCCGTGGGAGTGCCTGGGGGTACGGTGGTGCCTGGGGAGTGGGGCAAGCCCATTGGAGGGAGGGTGGCTGGTGGGAGTCCTACAGGAGAGGGAGCCCGTGTGCTGGGAGGGGCGGACTGGAGGCCTCGAGGGCAGGTCGTGCTCAGGCCTGGGCTTCACTGTGGGAGCAACAGGAGGCTGCTGAAGGATGCTGGCGATCTCGTTTCCCCTGGGAGGAGGATGGGCTGCAGAGGGGCAGCTAGGAGACTTCGGGCTGGAGGGACGAGAGGCGAGGACAGTCTAGACCTGGTGAGAGATGGAGACCCGGGGGGATGGGCGGACAGAACGGCTGTGCACGGCAGCAGGAAAGGAGGGGAGCGCGGCCGACGGAGCAACCGTGTGCACGCGCACGCTCACGCGCAGAAGATCCTGTTTTTGACACATGTGAGAGGAGAGGGTGGTGACGGAGGCAGCGGGGGGGAAGAAGCCTGCTCCAAAGTCAACGGTGCTTATCTCTGCGCTTTGCAATTATGGGTAATTTTTTCCCTTCCATTGTTTGTTTCCCAAGTGTTCTGCATTGAACAAATATTGACTTAGTCATTAAAAAAAATGTGTTATGAAAAAGATAAAAGCAACTCACAAAGACTCCCCGTCCCCCACTTTGCCGGGTCCAAAAACCTGGCTGTTGGGGCCTCCCCGCGGGTGGTCAGGTGTCATGCCACCTGTCCTCCAGGTGTGCTGACCCCAGCGGGACTCACCTCGGGAGCTTGCTGACAGCTGTGAGCTCTCATGGGCCGTGGGTGCCCAGTAAGGTTGAGCCAGGCCCACCCAGGGGGAGGCCAGACCGAGTGGGGCTATGCCCTGTGGGATCCCAGGGTGGTGGGAGAGGAAAGGGGCCAGGCATCCCGGCTGGGGGAGAGCCTGGGCAGGGCCGGGCGGGGGACCTGGAAAAGTAGGCACGTTTGAGGCCCCGTGAGTGGGACTCTGAGTGGAGAGGGGAGCAGGGGATTGAGACTGGATGGCAGGGGCCTCTGGGTCCCTAGCACAGGGCACTGATGCTTTGAAGACAAGAACCCCAGCCTCGCAGGGATGGAGAAGGGGGTGCCCCGAATAGGGGTGCTGCTTCCTTCCATAACCCCGAAGCCCGCGTGAGGTGCCAAGGGGACCAACCCCATCCATGGTGCCGTCCTTGGGAATGGGGGCATGTCACACAGTGACACAGCAGAGAGAACCCAGAGGAAGCCTCAGCTCCACGCCCCCTGACCCCAGGCCTGCAGGGTTTATCATTCGAGAAAAGCAAGTGGAGAGTGGAGTAACGAGAGCATTTGCTCTCACCTTTGTAAACGGAAACCCGCAATGTGGCCCATGTGGGCGAGGGGGCGGGGCTGAGACGCGGAATTTCTCCTTTCTACGTCCGTGCGTGGGCACGTGTCACCGTAGCAGTAGTTCCTTCCTAAAGTAAACATTAATAGATTTTTTAAAAAACACGCTGGAGACTGAGACCAGAGCCGGAGGACACGCTGACCTTCCGTGCAAAGTTGTGTCCAGACAGGACATCCGAGGACGCGTTGCCACTCACCTCCTGTTTTCTCTGGGCAGAAGGGTAGTGTTATTGGCTGCTAGTCTCACATGGAAGTCTCTGCCATGTTAACATCATGTAGGGATTTAAAATCACCACTCTGGGCAGGAGAGAGGGGACGGGAGGAGTGTTGGGAGGGCGCAGGGCTCCGTGGACAGCGGCCCAGCAGTGGGCGCTCCCTGGGGGACAGGCAGCGGGTGGGGGCAGGCCTGGAGCAGCAGACCATATGGCCGAGTCTAGTTTGGGCTCCCTGGCAGGTGCAATGGGAGGCCAGACAGAAGGAAGGCCGTGACCGAGGTCAGGTTCAGGTAGGAGTGCGGGCGGAGTCCCAGTGTAGGAGGGCGAGGAAGCAAAGCCAGGGCTGGTGGAGCAGGAGACAGTCGAAGGGTCATGAGACAGGAGGTGACGTGAGGCCCAACGGCTGGTGCGTGAGAGGGATAAGACCCGCAGGCTGGCAGCCAGGAGGCCAGGGCAGAGGTGGGATTCTGCAGCTGAGGTTTCAGAGAAGGTGACAGTGGCTGCATGGGGGAGGGAGGGGGCAAAAACCATTCCAGGTAAATCCTAAAGTTACACTGAATGATGGCAGGAGGCTCCAGGGTGACAAACTTGTGTGCCAGGTGCGAAGCCCTCCGGCCAGTGACAGTGGCAGGGAGGCAGTGTGCAGTCGTCAGGGGAGGAGTGGATTATTCTGCTCTGGGTGACCCCCTGACTTGCAGGTTGGGAAGAGGAACAGGGCCCATCAAGGGAGGCCTGTCCTCAAGAACAAGAGGTCAAGGATTAAAGATGCAGGTGATTTCTTTATCATGTGGGAATTCCAGGGAGAGGAGCAGAGAGGTCTGGGGACAATGTAACCATGAGGGTCCCGGGGAGGAGGTGCTGACATTTCAGGTGGTGACCCACCAACAGTGGCAGGAGGCGTGAGGCTCTGCGGGAAGGGGCTGCTGTCTCGGCCCAGCCTTGGGCCCTGGAGGCCTCAAGCGTAGGGATTCTAGCACGTGAGCCGCTGGCCTTGAAAGAAGGAGCCATCCTGATGGAAACCCCGGTTGGCCCAGCCTGTGGGAAAAGGGCTCGGAACGCCACGCAGGGAGCGTGGCCTACGCTGTGGAGACCCTGCAGCAACAGTGAAGACGCTGTGCACAGGGGAGTGACGCAAGCAGCCTTCTGTTTAGATGCCTGGGTGGTGGGTGGGGACTGTGGGCTGGCATCATGAGACTGGCATGGGGGCCGGTGCTGCCGAAGGCTTAGCCGGGAGGACAGAGAAAAAGGTGGGCTCCGAGGCTGGGGCCTGGGCTGGCCAGCTGACTGCGAACCCCGAAGGGCTTCTGCGTGCCAGAGTTCAGGAGAGGATAAATCTATGCAGGAGGTGCATTTGCTTAATAGTAGGTACAGACGATATTTAACGGCAGACGAGACAATAAAACATGCAATTAGCAGATGTACAGCACTGGCTGCTGGGGATTACAATGAAAGGCACTGAAACACTACCAAGGTGAGTAGTCAGCTCATAAGGGGGCTAGTTAGAGGTTCGACATGCTCTGGAGGTGGGAAATAAAGACCTGGGGGGAAGCTGAGCTCTGGAATTAGACACAGGGGGCACGAATCCTGCCCCAGCTTGCGACCAAGGGCCACATGACAGTGTGCTTATTTCATTATCTATAAAATGGGGCTATTGATAGTGCACCCCGTGGAGGGTGAGGATTGGAAGAGATGGAGAATGTTAAGCATTCAGCACACTGCCTGGCCAAGTGCTCAATCACTGCTGTCATTATTAAAGCCACCATCATTGTCATCGCCATCACCACCACCATCACCACCATTACTGTCCCTGTCATCGCCATCATCATCATCCTATTATTGTTATTATTATTGTTGTTTTCAAGACTGGGAATTAGGTGATCCCCACGTCTTCTAGAAACAACCATGCACAGAGACATGCAGCATTGAGACCTCAATGTTCATTCACTTCATGGTGAGGATAAAGCAAGCTAGAGGAGCATGTGACTTACCCAGGGTCACGGAGCATCGGTGTGGCATCAGCTTGAAGTCAAATGTGGCTCCCTGCCATGGCTCCCTCCCACTCTCTGCCTATTACGTGACCCTATTATGTGCCTCTGTTTCACATAAGCAAAGCCAGAAGAGAAACAGATAAGGCCTACAGATCTCCATCTATTCACGACTTAAGCATATCCAGGACAGCACATGCCCTGGATAAAGCAGCAAGGCCACATGTCCCCCAAGGAGACGCTCATGCCGTGACTTCCTGCTTGAGCCCAGCCCTGCTGACCTCCCCGATCCCCTCCCGGGAGAGTCACCAGGGCTGCAGGGGGTGGGGGAGCCCCACAGCAGGGCACCATGCCCTCCTTACCCCCCCCCCTCCACGCCTTGGGACGACCCTGGGCTGGCTGCCTTCTCCTGCTCTGTCCCCATTAATCCATGATTAGATATACATCTTTGCTTCCTATCGAGGAGCTGGTGAATTGGGCCATTAGATGGAGAAAAAAGTGTTTTTCAGTGATCACCAGGGAAAGGAAACGCTGCCAGCGCCGAGTGGAGAATCAATTTGAGCCGGGAAGGCCCTGCCATCCATCGCCGTTTGCTGGGTAATTTAAGCCTCAGAGCTGCCCGAGCAGATAGCAGCACTGCAGTGGCACCCCTGCCAAGGCCGGGCTGAAAGGTGCAGCCTTGCACCCTGGTCATTATCTCAGGGAGGCTGAGAGAGGGGAGGGGCAGGATGAAAGATGGAGCCTGTGGGGAAGAGCAGTATTTCCCCTCCAGACGCATTTGGACAAGGTGGGCTGGGTGCCTTGCGGTGACCCCCACACGGCCCTTGGTTTATGGGTTCGGTTTGTGTCACAGTCTCTGGGCAGCCTTGGGGACAGGATGCTGCTGCCCCCAACCCAAACCACCCTTCCTAAATCTTGCCCTTTCCTGGGCTGTCCCCTCTGCCAGGAATGATCCTCTCCCTAGCGACTCAGGTCCCCAAATAGAACTGAGTTGGAACGCGAGGGAACAAGCTGGGAGGAGGGGATGGAGATTGAGTGTCTGCTGGCACAAGCACCCTGCTAGGTCTCACAACCTTGGCTTGCGTTGTTAGTGCTTTGCATCCTGACTGACAGCACCCAGAGAAGGCAGCACAGCCTTCTTTCACAGTAGAGAAGGAGTCTAAGGGTCAGAGTGGCTCAATGACTTTCTAGGGCTGCTCAGTCCTCAGGCAGGGCTAGGTCAGCCCAAGGAGAGACACTTCCCTCAGCAGAGCTCTCCCTTCCTCGGTAGCCAGTTCTGCAGGGTCACAGACAACTTCCAAGGCTACACTGCTCAGGGGACTATATTATGACCCCACTTTGCAGATGTGGAAACAGAGGCTTGAGGAGAACTAAGCCATTACCCAAGGTCACCCAGCTCCTGAGGCGAGACCCTGGGACTGCCGAGTCTGGAACAGTAGCATTGGGCCAACTGCCATGCTCACACTGTTTCTAGGCTGTGTCCCTGGGAAAAAAAATCTCTGGGATGCAGCACATCCTCAAGGCTGTGCTGTGTGAGGTTGGGGAGGGTTCTTGGCCCAGGGTGCCGCAGGCTGCCCCGCCCCTTTGGAGGATGGGACAGGGGCTTTCTCAGGTGCCACGTCCACATCTCTTCTGCTGCGTCTCACCCCTCATGCTGGCGCTGGGCAGCCTTCTCTAGCCTGGCTGGATGGGGTCCTGGACCTTGGCCTGCTTTGCTCTCCCCGAGGGACCTAGGACAGGACCCTGCCCCTCTCCAGCCCCGATCCCCATCTGTAGAGGGGTGTGGGCTGCCCTGTTTCTGTGGGGCACATGCAGCATGAGAGGGGAGCCTGGGAGCAGGTGGGGGGTCACACTTCTGTTGGTCACCATTCTCAGGGGGAGCCCTACGGGGCCAGAGCCCAGGTTCCTGCCCACCACGTGGCCACAGGCCAAGGAAGTCTCTACGGGGGAGGACAGGAGGCCCCTTCTTCTCTGCTCTCCCTGAGCCAGAGCAGAAAGGACCTGGGAAGCCACTGTTGGCTGCTCAGCCTGAAGCGGGAGGTTCTCAGTGGAAGGGGCCATGCGCTTCCCTGCCAGGAAGAGGGAAGGAGGATCCATCTCAGGCTGGGTCCGGGGCTCCCCATTCGGGGCCTCTGTCCCTGCAGCTCCCTCCCTGAGGACCCTCTGCCTGGCTTGGGTCAGATGCCACGCCCCTTCCAGATATTTCCTAGGGAGGCTGGCCCCTCGATTCTCTGCCTGGGAACAGGCCCCGACAAGCCTGAAAGTGTGTCCAGTTAGCAGGTGTCAAAATGCATCCACAGGGAAGACAACACCAGGGCCTGGCAGGCATCGGGTGCTAACAGCTCCTTCTGGAGCAGTGAGGAGATGGTCCCCGGCTGGAGTGAAGACCAGTCAACGGTGTTGGATGGGATGGTGGCGTGGGGCTGAGTGCCCAGCAGGCGTGAGGTCTGCAGGCAGAGCCTGGGGAAGCGGGAGAAGGGCTCTGACCAAGAGCAGTGAAAGGGGGTGGCCTTCCCAAAGGAAGTAGAAATGAGCTACAATTCCACACACAGGGAGACCTGTTACGTATCAAATACCCGGGCTCCATCCTCACTGGAACCTTGGCACACGCCTGGAGTCAGCAGTAACTCACCACCTGATGGGTGAGCCAGCAAGGCAGGCTCCCCTGTGAATCCTTGATCCAGTTGGAGCACCAGGGCTCCTCAAGGCCTTTCTGGTCCAGGAGGATGAGCTGGGCCTGAAGCACACACCGGGGGACAGAGGTGGACAGGTTTGGAGAGAGCCACCCTCACCAGAGGGCAGCAGCTGGCTGCCAGTACCACAGCCCAGCCAGGGCCCTCCAGGGAGAGGGCGCGTGCTCCCTGCTAGGGAAGTGCCTTGTTAATTACCGCACAGGCATCATCTGCCACGAAGCTGCAGTAATTGAAAAACTCACCTCCTCAGCAGCGGCGCGGCCGCCTTCAGAACTGCTGGCCCCGTTGGAAGCACTGGGGTCATTCAGGAGACCACACTGGATTCAGAAGATGATAGATAGTTGGGCCGGGAAGGCCAATGGGCAGGGCCGGCAGCAGCTGAGTGAGGTCAGGACTGTCCCCAGCAGGAGCAGGGCCCGAATTCCAGCTGGTGTCCGCCTGGAGTTTCTCCCAGCCTGCAGGACCCTGGCCCCAAACAGGCCCAAGCTCCCAGCTCGTCAGCCGGGCCCTTTCCTGCCTGGGGCTCAGGCCCTCCTGAGAGTGTAGGGAAGGGCTCTCTACGGGGTCCGAGATCTGGGCTCCTGTCAGCGCTGGCCACTTGGTGACTTTCACGCAGCCCCTCCAAGAAGACAGCCTCAACCCCCCACCCATGGCCAAGGCCAGCCTACAGCTCCTCCCTCACACCCCCAGGCTGGACCCCCTCCAGCAGTGGGATGAGCTCCCAGACTATGAGTTGATCTTACCGCCTGTATGCCTCACCTCCATGGTAAGGACAGGTACACCAGTGCCTCCTGAAAGAAATGCATACGGTAGGTGCTCAAAGGGGACCTGACCTAAACACATGTGTAAAGAATGCATGCACCACTGTCTGAGGCTGTCCACAGACAGGCCCAGTGAGCAGAGGTGGGGAGAACTTTTGTCTGGGTTCACGGAGGAGCCCTGGAAGGGGAGTCGTGCCTGGCATTGGGTCTCAAGAGAGGTGGAGGATTTGGGAAGTGGTGGGAGCAGCACAGCCAGCAGGCAGGTGGTAAGAAGGGACAGGCGAGGAAGGCAAGCGCTCACACGTTTAGCCATATGGGGTCTGTGTTCCTGCTTTTACTTACTTACACAATGCGAGACCCCCAGGTACCTGCCAGCAATCATAGCATCAGAACAAAAGAAACCAGCTCAGCACACCAGAAGGCGCCAGTCAGGCGAGCCAGGCGGGCTGCAATGACCAGCCACCCCGTCTCACTGTCACCCTGAGCGTGATCTTCACCGGCCAGCAGGAGCCCTGCTCACACTGACACCTGGGCCAGGCTGGTGCCTCTCCTACCACCTCAGATGCTGCTGGTGGCCATGCCAGAGGGGAATAGACGGTGGGGGTGACCACAGGTGACACTCTCACCATTTCCCACTGTGTTGGCCACAGCAGGTCACGTTAACGACCACCAAAAACATAAAGGGGAAAGAATGTTGGGTAAAAAGACGCCCAACTCGACTGGCCCAGAAGTGTAGAATCTAAGTTTCTGACCCGAGCATCCCAGCAATCCAAGCAAGGAATGGGACATGAGTCCAAGGCCTGGAAGGCTCTGATACCAACTGTTCAATAAAGAATGTCCCCCTGCTGAGCAGGACCAGGCGGTTCTTGTAAAAGGGACACCATGGGAAGGGCTTCTCGTGGCTGATTCTCATTGCGTCCCCAGGAGACAGGGCCACCTGGTCAAAGATATCATCAGAGGGTGTGCTCCGAGGGGGAAGCCAGCGTTGTAGAAACAGGCTCCACCCGGGATTTCAGCTTCAGGAAGCTCTAGAGAAAGAAAGGAAGGAGAGATGGATGGTGTATAAATGAGTTAGTAACAGCCCAATAAGGCTGCAAAGACCCACACAAAACCCAGGGCTTCAAATGTCAGAGTCTCCATCACAACTTGTCGGGCAGAAGCTGACCTCCACTGGTCCCGCTGGCCTGGTGGCTCAGGCTCGCGGCTGGACCTGCTCTCACGTCTCCGGGCAGCCCCGGCCGCTGTCCTCCTCCTGGGACCTGTGGGCTGAGCACGCATGTCCCCCCCCCCCCAACCCCACAAGCCCACACTGAGCTTGAGAATCTAAGGAATAACCATGGCAATGGTCATTGTTCACTGAGGAAGCCTGGAAGGAAGCGGGTCAGGAGGGCTCCGAGCCCAAATAACAGCATCACCTGCCAGGGGCTCTCCAGGCATCTGCTTCCTGACCCTGGAGCCCAGAGTGATGGGCTCAAGGTCACTTAGTCACGAGGTGCCTGAGCAGCAACAGAGCCCTGGACTGCCCCCCATCTGTTCTCTCCCTCCCCCACCTCCTCCCAGCCAACACCCAGTGCTGCCAGCAGGAGGAGGGATGCTCCCAGGAAGAGGCACCTGCTCTTCAGTCACCAGTATCTGCAGATGGGTGATCGTGGAAAGGCCTGCATTGGTCACTGAGGGTCTCATCAGGGCAGAGAGCTGGCTTTGCGGTGGAGGGGTTGGAGCATGTGAGCTGGAGAGTCCAGGCGTGTGGAGAGACGGAGGGAGGGAGGGAGGAAGAGGCATTAAGTGTGCGGCTCAGTGGAGCTGGAGGCCAGGTCACCTGCCCAGAGCCCGCCCTGCCCCATCCCCAGGGCAAGGCAGGGGCTGGCGCGGAGGGAGCAGTCTGTCCAGGAACTTGTTTGACCAGAAGGAGCATGTCCTCGACAGGGTGGAGGGGCAGAGGGGACCAGGGGTGAGTCCAGGTGCTGTTTGGGGCACCCCCAGAATCACCCTACCTGAGGTCAGCCCTGCCAGATGTGCCTCCAGTCACCCCCCAGCCACATGCACTGCCAACAAAGCCTGTGGTTCATCAGTAACAAATTTGGACACATGTTCATGCACGTGGGGGCTTCCTGCTTACTCATGGGC
>RJWK010042442.1:0-19133 GCA_004363435.1 Platanista minor
AAACGCCAGCCAGAGATTTTTTTTTTTTTTGAATCGTTGAACTCGCGCTAGAAGATCAAGGGGGGGCTGGAAAGCAAATTTTTAAAAAATGTAAACCTTCGCTCAAAACCGAGCGATAACCCGAAGGTAAAAAAAAAAAAAAAAGAAAGGAAAATCCAACAAAAAGACCAAAATTTAAAAAACAGAGATGTATGCTTGGCTGCTGGGGATTGTTTGGTTGGTTAATTTTTGGTTTGGGTGCTTTTTTTTCTTTTTCTTTTTGTAATGATCCCAGGCCGGTGGAAGACAGGAGGGGCTGGAGTTTCCTTTCGGAGAGGTACCGTTCACTTGAAAAAGCAGGAAGAAAAAAAAAAAAAAAAAAAACTTGACGGCAATTTAAGAAACAATAGACTCATCTCGCGCTGCCGGCTTTTGCTACTTCAAGTGTCATTTTCCACAGCCAGGCCAGTTTTTCCTCTCTCTCTCTTTTTTTGCTTTTTTCCTCCTTCTCTCCCAACCAAAGATGTCTCTTTCCTTTCAGTGCGTATAGATGAGGAGGACGCTGGTTGCCCTAGACAGATAAACCAGAGAGGGAGAATGGGGTGGGGAAAGGGGAGGAGGGTAGGGAAAGACAGAGAGGAAAGGAGAGGAGACGGGGAGAGAGAGAGAGAGGTGGACCCTGTTGAATGGAGATTCTGTTTTCTCCTTGCTAAAGCAGAAGTGATTTGCAGGCTTTCCCTATGGAATCCAGTCTGACTCTCCCCAGAGCTAAACACAGGCACACGAACACCGAAGGGAAGAGGCGGGGCCCGCGCGTCAAGGGCCCGCTCCTTCATTTGCATAAAGTCCTCCTTCCGCCTCGCCGCAGCCAATCGCGGCGCAGGAGCCTGCCGGCTCTTAGCGCAGGGTCACGCTCCCTCGTTAACATCCCTCTCCGGCTGGCGCAGGGGAGCCGGCCAAAGTTCCTCGCAAAGTGGCGCGCGAAAGATCGCCATTACAGTGTCCGAGCTGGAGAGGAGCGGGGCTGAGCTGGGCAGAGCCGGGCAGGAGAAGGGAGACAGAAGGAAGGGGACAGGAGGATATTCTTCTCAGGGGTTTGAGCTGGGTTGTGCATCCCGGCCATTGCAGTCAGTTAAGCATCCTCGCCGAGCCCTGAGCGCGCTCGAGGCGCACAGGCTGCGCCCTCCCAGGGTCGTATCCTGCTCCGCTGTCCTGGGACGTCGGGCGCAAAAGTGGAGGAGACGGGAGAGCCCGGGCAGAAGAAGCAGGACGCGCATGCCAGGCGCCTACCTCTTCGCTTTGAGGAGGGGTGGTGGTTGGAAAAATGGGTGTGTGAGATCGGCGCTGGGAGCTCGCAGATGGCACTGCCTCCAAGCTGGGAGGGAGGGGTGGACCCTGGGACCCGGCAAGCAAGGCGCCGTGGATCCCCAGGGAGTGGGGGACCCGGGCTCAGCCCCTAGTCAAGCCACTGAAACACCTCTCGCTCCGCCGCTAGCCTGGAGACCGCCAGCGTTAGGCACTGTCCTCACGTGCTCACTTCTCTGGAGCATTCCGCGGGATAGGTAAACCACCGTTTAGCTAACGAATGCTCGCACTGGAGCTGTGCCAGGCTGCGTTTTAAAATTTGCTCGGATTCAATCCCCACCCCCCAAACAGTTTTTTCCTTAGAGTAACTACCAAAGCAAAAACAACGTCTCTGATTAGTTATCTGGTGTAGAGTTTCTCTCTTCCTCATTCTGTTAAAATGGGGGGCTTGAACAAACCTTCCCCCCAACTTCGGCCTCTGCCACCTGTCAAGAAAGAGAGAGATGGGGAAGGAGGAAATGAAGGCAGGAAGAGAGGGAAGACTAAATGATCTCCTCCCTCAGACCTTTCAACTTACATGCTTGCGGCTGGCAAAGGAAATAGCTAGATGTTTCTGGGTAACGTGCCCCATCATTTTTTAGCAGGCTGTAACCTCTAACAAGCACATGGTGAACTTCTGTTTCATTGCCCTCAAAGGAACTCCCTGAATGCAGCCAAGTCTGCTAAGGGCTCCTTCGGGGAAATTGTCTGCCAGAAATCCAGGTCCCCTTTGTGCTGGCCTTTCTTGGCCCTTCGATTTAGGGAGCTCATGGGGTCAGTGATGGAAAAGTACACATGTCCATGTTGAATGGAATGGAGACAGGCAGAAGTTAAACTTAGGACTCTTGGCAGAGCAGGAAAGTGGGAGGCACTTCCAGATTCGTAAACTAGTTGAAAGACTGTGTTTCAGGCCTGAGGATACATGGCCACTGTCTTCAACACTGGCTTTATCTCTTGTGCACAAAGCCTGCCCAGTTTCATACCATTTAATTTGGACCACTTCATGTGCTGAGCTCTTCCTGGTACCGTAATTAATGCCCTTTCCTCCAAGATGCTCTCGAAGAGATCTGTTTGTTCCATCAGGATGCCCACACCACCCACCAGAGTTCCTGGCACACAGTATATGTTCATGAGAGCTGTGTTGGTGGAAACACTGGAAGGATTATAGGTTTGTGAAGAGGGGAAAGGGGAAGCTGGACATTCTCCATCTCTACAGAATTTAAGTGCACAGTTGAATCTTGGCCTGCTGAAAACTTCCCAAAGCTCCAAGTTTAACCTCCAAGGCCCAAAGGGTCCCCAGAGCCAATCCCTTCCTCTTCCTGGACCATCCCCTGCCTTCTCTGAGGGGATCCTTCAGAGAAGGGGGACCAGGAAGCAGAGGCCACCCTCCTATCAAAGAGTCCCAGGCAGCACTGGCATAAGACCGAGACCTCCCTCTCTTTAATTGCCTGAGTCTCCATTTCACTCTCCAGTAAAGAGTGTTAAGACTCCCAAGTTGAGTCTGGTGAGGTACATACCCCAGTGATGGGGAACACACAATGGGGCATCCGATCACTGCCAAAGGTGACAGAGAAAGGAGAGACACAGCCACTCTGAGGACCAGGATCAGTGAGAGTAACACAACAGATGGATTTCTAGGGGGTCAAGCAAATCTAGAAGCACTCTGCAAATGATGTGTTTGTGGAGGGGCCTGAAGCTGCGTGACCCAAAAGAGAAACTGGCCCAGAGAAAGAAGCCTTCAGCAGCCCAATTCCTGCCCCAGAGACAGTAATCTCCAGGAACTAAATCAGAGGAAGGCAACCTCCACATCCAGCAGGCCATGGGAGGAAAAACAAAAGGGGGCAGGTATCTTTTGCTACGACCAAGTCCATTTGGCTATGCAGAGGCAGCAGATACTTCACCTGGGATGCTGACTGTACTTTATTTTAATCAAGCAGAGTGTATTCATAGTTTCTCTTCTGGGCATCCGTGTGCTTTCAACCTTGCTCTCTTACCCAGTAAGAAATGTTTAGGTAGGAAGGAAACTAAAGAGAAGGTGGAAAAGAGACGAAGAGGGTGGTGGAAAACTGGGAACACCACCCAGGCCAGCAGAATGGTACCTTTTGGTGGATTTCCTCTGGTGAATAATGAACTAGCACTGGCAGTTTTAAACTTTGAAAAATCCCTTAAACGCTTTTCAGTCTTCCCTCATGTAAGGTTTGCACCACCTGCAGCAAGCAAAACGTGTGTGTACAGGGGTGACTATAAAGTACGTACTGAGATTGTCTTCATCCTTTTTAGATTATAGTCACATCCTCTGTGGAGAGACAAACTTGTATGTATAGCATTGCCCAGGCCTTACAGCATGTCTGTGACATGACTTAGGGTAACTTACAACGGTGATCACTTATAAGGTAAACCCTGCTTATCAGCTTAATCAAATGGGGAAAGGAGGAATTGTGTTAGAAATGCAGATTTCCAGGCCTTGTCCAGACCTGCAGAATTAGGGAGGAAGAAAGTGAGGGGGTACAGAACATGTACATGAGGAAAATATACAGCAGAATGAGCTTATATGTGGAAGGAGCAATGGGAAGCGCTCGATATTTCCCCTGGAGTGAAGACTCCCTCGGGGCTTCTCAGAGTTTCTGCCGCCTGGCGGTGGGCGCGGTTCAGCGTCCACCCACTTGCTCTCCGTTGCTCCCGACAGTAGAGAAGGCTGCCCAGCCCTCGGGGTCTCCCCGCGCTGGGGGCAACTCAGGCCCTGTGAGCAAGCCCTTCTCCCCACCCTGACCTTGGAAACCCTCTCGCTCTTGGCTATCCCAACCCTCTTAAGGCACAAAGAGATCAATTCCGTCTCCTGAAGAGCATCAGTCGCCGCGGTAACTTCCGGGGAGTGCAAATGGAAACGCACCCTCTCCCCAAAAGAGCGGAGACGAGATAAACACCGCCCAGCTAAGACTAGGGGGACGACGTCCCAGGGAAAGAGGGAATCTTCTCCGCTAGTCCGCCCCCAGGAGGCCAGACTTGGGACCTGTCATTGAGAAAATTCCCTCGTTTCGGTCCCCCTTAGGGGGACACGCTCCCAGAAGGGCCGCCTGTCGGGGAAATGCCCCCTGCCTTTTGCCGCTAGCCAGAGAGCAGAGTGAAACCGGAGGAAAGACGCCTCCTCCAAAGCTGGGAAAAGGGAAAAGGGAAAGACGGGGCGATGAAGGCCAAAGGCGCGAGTCCTGCCGCACGCGGCCGGCTCCGAAGGCGTCCCTCCGCGGCCTGGAGTCACGGGCAGGGTTGGACAGAGGCCGAGGCACTGCCCCAGAGAGGAGGGGGATAGGTGGGTGGAGGGTGGTGGCCCGGGGCCCAGGGAAAGAGAGGGCCTGAGCGGGGCGCAGCTCCGCAGCGGCCCCTGAGCAGCACCCAGACGCCGGCGGGGGTGGTCAAACAACGGATCCCGGTCGCCCGCGGCAAAACCCTGCCCCTGCCCTCCTAATGCCTCTACCCGCTGCCCTGGCCACGGTTCCACCGGAAATCTGTCCGTCCTCCCTCCTTGCTCTCAGTCCTCTCCGGCAAGTGGCAAAGGGAAGGGGGCATTTCCTTGGACCCTGAACCCTGATTCCGACCCCCGGCGCTGCAGAGAAGCCCCGCTTTGCTCGCCAAGTCTGGCTGATAACTTCCAGACCCTGGGAGCGTGCCTCTTCCCACAGCACAGACAGGGAAACTGAGGCCCAGAGAGGGACAGAGTCACCCACAGAGAGCTAGGAGGTAGAAGTCTGGCAAATAACACCGCTGGGGCTCTGGCTTGGGAGCGCTTAGTCTGCCTGGGATGAGGGCTTGAGGCCACGGGTTCGAACGAACCTTTCCCGGATCGAGCCTGCAGACTCTCGGGTTTCCTCTGGGGTGGTCCCCAGATAAGAATAGATCCCATGTGTTGAAGGTTTTATGGGCATAAACTCACTGAATTCCCACAACAGACAAACAAGGCAGGTGAGATCACCCCTATTTTACAGGTGAGAAAACTGACGCTCTGTGATTAAAATGAAACTTGCCCACAGCTGCATTGCTAATAAACTCGCCGAGCCGAAACTTCTCCAGAGCCTGTGTATGCTCTGAACCTTGGATCCAAACCACTCACCCAGCTTCAGCGCTTACCTCCCTCATTTGCCTTGGTGCTTGCCCCCCATGGCTCGAAGATCCCTTTAGCTCTCGGGCCTGTAGGTATCCTGGATGACAACGGAGCGTGGGCGCAAGTTGTCCGCCCGAAGGCAGGCAGCAGAGAGTAGAGAGGAGGGTAAACTGTTCTGAAACGCCATAATACGCGGACTGTATGAGCATTCCAACGGTGGGATGCAGATGCCCGCGTCTCTCGGGGCCGCCAGCGGCAGGGCGCGCTGGGGTCGTGCCAGCTCCAGCCCTGGCTGTGCCACATTTGTTATGTGACCTCCAGTTAGCCGCTTCTCCCCAGCCCTAGCTGAAGTTTTAGAGCTCCAGGCGCACACAAAGTCGCCTAATTGAAATAGACTAAAAAGACTGCGGGGATGCCTGGGACGCCCATCAGAGGGCAGAAATCTGGACACCTGCAGATACGCTTTAATGGAGGAAGGCCACAAGGCCTTGGAATGACCGTAGCTAAAAGCTGAAGTTACTCTGTGCAGAGACAACACAGTTTAGGGGCACTGCCAGAAAGGTCCCAGTCCAAGGCTGCCCCAGGGCGCGACCTTACCCCTCCCCTGGCCCTTACCACACAGTCCTCCAGCCCGTGGGATTGGAGTCTGATCAGGCTGCTTGATTCTGGAGTCTGAATGGCCGTCGTTCCCCGCACGGAAGGAGACTCCAGGGTGGGAGAACTGGGTTGCCGGGCTGTTTGGAAATTAGCATCCCTTCCGTAGCGCAGATCCGAAAGAAGGAAATTGAGGCCTCTGAGGATTTGGGGCGGAAGGGAAGGAGGAGAAGGCCTGTTTGCTTAGAGGAAAGTAGAAGGGAGGAGGAGTTTAGCAGACAAGCTCGAGATGTCCCAGTCACAAAAGTTCTCGAGTGTGTTTCCTTTAAGGTGCAATTCACTGGGTGTTTACGCACCGCTCCGCGCTTGGAGGTCTTTGCTGGATGTGTGTGATGTGAGGGTGCAAATATGTTCGTACAAACGAAGAGTGGTTGCATATCGTGGGCCTGTGGAATACTAGTGTGTGGCAGTGAGTGACATCGCGCACTTGGGTGCATGTGTGCGCGTGTGCTTGAGGAGGACTGTTGCACACAAGAGTGAGTACACGAGTGCATGGGTATAGTGTGTGCATTTGTCACGTGTAGACACTCCTCCTTTATGTGAGCGGGTGTGCATGTAATGTATGTGCAAAAGCATGGTACACGTGTCTGAGCCTGAGCTCATATGTGATTCGTGTGTCCATATGTTCATGTGAAATCCAGCGAAGTAGTCCCCCAAAGATCTCAGGTCCAGTCAGAGGAAAGGCGCAGGCAGGCTGCAGACTGAGCACCCCACGGCAGGCGTGGAAACTGTGGCTCCTTTGGCCTGCAGGTAGCAGGAGGTCGCCCACGGGGCGCAGGAGCCGCCCAGAGGCTACAGGTTAGCGCCCAGCTAGGCTCCAGGCGGGCGAGGCAGGTTCCGCCGGGGTCGGCAAATTATGCGGAATGCGCGCGCGCTGATCCCTGGTGGACAGTTCCGCGTTCTCAATTGTTCCTCGCGCACAGTTTCTGATTCTTGATGCCGTGTGTCCTAGAAGAGACTGCTTCGGGGTATCTGCGTATTTATTATCTTTATCACCGTCATTATTTGGTGGCTGTATGAAGACGGTGCCAAGCCCACCAAGACCGCCGTGCCCCGCCTCCCCGAGGCTGCCCTGGGCGTGCAGTGACCCGCGGGGTCCCGAATCTTCCCTTTACGTGGAGCCACAGCGCCACCTCGCGACCACCCTGCCTCCCTCCCGTCACTGCCGTCCAAGGCAGAGCCTTTCCTGGTCCAGACCACCCAAGGTCCCACTACCGGCTTTCCATTCGCTTTTCATTCCTCTTGCTCTCACTAGAATGTTCCACTTCGCCGGAGCGAAGTGGAATGTTAGAGGTTCCTCCAGACACACCTTTGCCGCTGCACCTTTGTACAGGGGCGGAACGCCTACACCCTTCTCCACCTGGAGAAGCTCCTCTCCTCTTGCAATCACCGGCTCAAGCTCACCTCTTCCGCGAAAACTTTCCAAACCCATACTATAGGCGGTCACTCGCGCCTTCTCCTGATTCGCCTAATGCTCATCTCATGTTGGACAGGAAATATCCTTTATGTGTCTCTCCGTCCTCCCGAATCAGGGAGCTCCTCGACAATGTCTGTGGTTGCTTATACCAACGACAATGACAAAAATAACAATAAAAGCTAGTGTTTACTGAGCGCATACCATGGAGCATCTTATGCAGTGTACTGTTCTAAATACTTGACTTTCATTATCTCATTTAATTTACCAGGAAAACCATGAAGTAAAGCATCAATATAATTTCCCAGTTTTCAGGTGAAGCTAGAGTTCCTGTCCAAGGTTGCACCGAAGATCCCAAACCAAGTTTGTTGGTCTGATGCCAGAACCCACTTTTCTTAACCTTGCAAGTTTATTCAGCTCTATATCCACAGGCTCTAAGACAGGACCAGGCACAGAGTGGGCATTCATATATTTATGAATAAAGGAACCACTGCCAATTTAAATTCTTTCCTCTCCAGGACAGCTGGATTAGAAAAACACTGCAGTTATCAGATACCTTGCTTGAAATGCTACCACAATGATTTATCCCCAAAGAGGATTCCACTGTTAACCAGATAGGTGACCTTGTTGAAGTCATTTCATCCTCAATTTCCTTGTTTGTAAAAGTAGGTTTACTGTGAGGCATAAGTGAGGGGAAAACGTAAAGTATTTGCTACAGGCCCTGGTGCTGTAGAGTCCATATTCAATAAAAGTTTGCTATTTATATAATTAGTAATGATAGTTTAGGAAACTAAGGCACAAAATCAACTTACCCCTATTCACAGAGAATTCATGGTACCTCTGTATAAAATCATCTCACTATTATACCTTAATTTTCATCTTGAACATAAAATATGTAATAAAATGTTTGGTTTATTGTGCTTTGAGTGTTAATGTTAAACCTGCTCTGTTATAAAATTTTTAGGGGTGGTGGGGAAGACAGAATTAGACAGCAAATCAGCAGACTTTGACTCTCACCCTTTCCTTTTGCTTTGTAGGTTTTTACCAAGAAGGATTTAAAGAAAGACTATAAAAGTGCTTATTATTCTGGAAAGTACAAAACTCTATTTTTTAATTTTGGGGACGTTCTGGGCTACTTTCCCCCCCCCCCCCCCCCACCACCACTTGAAACACTTTGTTGCTAGTAATACACTAAAAGTTTAAAAATATGTATCTAAGCAAATAATTGTACCTAAATAAAAGAAACAAATGAAGCTTGTTTAAACATATTCCAGACCTTCAGACATTTCCCAAAGTGGCTGAGTTTTAAAGGTTCAGGGTGTCTTTGTAGAGTGACCCATTAAACAATTACTCGTATTAGCAATTTAAGTGAATATGAACTTTTCTGTCTGATCAGGCTCTAACTTTTTTACTGTCAAATTATTTTAGAAAGACTCTATTGATTGGTATAATCATGTCATAAAGAAGTGATTTCTCCATTTAGCTGGCCCACAATGAATTTCTAGAAACTTCATCCCAGCCCCACATTTAGTTTAGTTCATTTGTACCTGCTTCCTAGTCTATGCAATACTAATGTATGAAGATGGAGAAATGGATTCAGGAAATTTTACCTGCCTAAAATTAATGTGTTAAGAGATTTTGTTGTATAGCTGACAGATATTTTATTACCCCTGATTGGGGATTTGGTTCACACTGATGGTGTGAGACTCTGGCTTTTTGACAGTTGTGTCAGGTGGCGGGCGGCGGTGGGTCCTGTTCTGTTTCTTTTCTATTTTTATTCCTAGTATGGTAGCTATTAGAGATGCTCACCAAAATTAGGATTTTTCTTCTTCCAGGTGCATAGTAAGATGAAAGTGTTCTGATCCTTGTGCATTTAGATGTGACCTTGTAATCTGCTTTGACAAATGAGGAATTAGCAGTGTGTGTTATTTATAGGCAGAAGCTTTAAGAGCCGGTGTGCAATTCACCAAATCCCCTTCCCCGTGTCACACGTGCTGGCCACCCCCAGATGGAGTTTCGCTCCACCTGCCATTCTTTGCAAAGATAATGTGGAGTGAAGAGCCCTCCAACCCACAGTGGGCTTTTAACATGAATGGGAACTAATCTTTTGTTACTGTATGTCCCAGAGATTTCTTTACTGCAGCATAATCGAGCCTCTCCCGACCAATATGCCTAGGAAGGTAGCTCATCTTTCTTTTTCTTTTTGTGGGCAATGTGAAAATTCTTCTCCTAGGAGGAAAAGTACGCTTCCACATCTAGTTAAATAGAATAATCAGATAATGAAATTATTCAGTGAGAAACTGGTATCTTATTTTCTTCCTCAATTCATACATTTCCTGTGGATCAAAACATCATTTTGAAAATTCTGAAATGGGGAAACAACTGAATTTTAGATATGCAGAAAAGGAATCTCAAAATCACTGCTAGACCTTCACAGGCATTTCCAGTGGGCCCTTTGTCCACTTGCAGATACACAGTGTAGGGAATTTCATAGGTTCTGATTAGAAGAGATTTTTATTAGCAATTGGATGAGGGAACACAGAAACATTTCTTCCTCCATTGTGTTCATCTCTATAATTTCAGGTTGGGAAAAGGGAAAAAATACTTGACTTATCAACTTGTGTCTAAGGAACATGATCTAGGGCAAATCAATGAACTTTTCCAGACCTTACTTTCTTCATCTGGAAAATAAGTGTTGGACAAGACCATCTTAGGATGCCATCCAGTTCTACTAGATTAGAACTCCAGGATACGTGGGTGATTTCAGTTTTAGGAATCAATGCTACAGTAGTACAAGAATCTTCCTGTGTTTCTATCTTCAGCACTATTTTGTGAGACATTTGTAGTTTTTTTTCATACTGATCCCCAACTTAAAGCTACTGCTCCCTAAGAAAATAGATAATGCTTCTTTTCTTCAACCTCACATTTTTTAATGTAGGAATCTGCTAGGAAATTGGACCATATAGATTTGGGGCCATGTAAAATGCTTTCGCATTTTCTAGCCAAGAGGAACATTCTACTTTTTCATTGGAGAGCCATTCTCTTCAGGTTTCATGAGCAGATCACCGAAGGAAATAGTTCTTGTGAATTTTCAGGAAATGTTTGTGAGAAAATATTGATTGTGTAACAAGGGCTGTAGGGTGAAATCATTACTATCTGTTCTTTATCCTCAGTGTGGTATGACTTATTACCAGTAGCAATACTATTACCTTCCTTTGGATAACAGTTTACAACTGAGAAGGTTTCACATGAGTTATTGTCTTGACTCCTCTCAACAAACCATGCGAGTGACATTTCTCCCCCATTTCACAAGGGAGGAGCTGAGGTTGAGATCTGCCCTTGCCCCATGGCTGGTGAGCGGCCAGGCCTGGCTGTAACCCAAGAGCCACAGCTGCCCAGGAAGTTAAGAAAGCTGTCTGCAACTCTACCAGGGAATAGAAAGTGTTGAAACCAGGGCACAGGGTACTACTTTACAGAAAGATGAAGGATGCCGTCTGTTACACACATTATTGCTGTGAGCTGATTCCTCGTTTCTCTCTCCTCTGGGTACCCTCCCCCCACCCCCCACCCCCAAATTACAGCCCTATGCTTGTAGTTAGGTGTGGTCATCTGACCTACTTGAGCCAGAGCATTTATTTAGAAGTGAGAGGACCCAGAGTAGTCACTCCCCTCAGCCAGAGGCATTACCAAGGGAAGATCCACCAGTTGGGGTCCTGCTGTCCTGCTGATCACAATGAGCAGAGGTCTTTGCCAATACCCAATAGACTTAATGGAAGCAAGTGATTTAAGCCACTGGGGATTTGGGGTTTGCTTGTTATTGCAGCTTAGATTAGCCTGTCCTGACTGGTACAGTTTCCTAATTCAACTATAAATCTTTTGTAAAAGAAAACTATCTCTGTGGGGTGGTCTTTTGTAAACTTGAGTCGTATACAGTCAGCCCTCCGTACCCCTGTGCTCTGGATCCAAGGTTAGTTGAATCCACTGGATGTGGAACCCTGTGGATACGGACGGCCGACTGGACTACACCATTTTACATAAGGGACTTGAACGTCCTTGGATTTTTCTATTTGTGGAGTCCTGGAACCAATCCCTCTTGGATACCAAGGGACAACTGTACACATACCTTTTAAAAAGAAAATATTCTCCTGGATCCCTCATGTTTTTATTTGAATTAATTTTACTATCTTACTTAAATATGCACAAGCATAAAACTAGGGATAAATTCTTTATGCATATGGCACAAACAACTGTGAAAACAAAATACAAAAATAATGAAAAACACCACAAAAGCAAAGATTTATAAATGAACAATAATAAAACGCTGGAAAACATTGTTTTGTGCAAACGAAATTGCCACTCAAGTGTCAAGATGGTTCTGAGTTCAAAAAAGTAGGTTCTTTGAGGCTGGTATGTCTGTATAATTATGTCTGGTGTAATGTCTCAGTTCTTCTACCATTTTTCTCTCTTTTTGAACCACCGCAAAGCATTCCTTAATACATGTGGTATAGGAAGATCTTAAAGGAGTTATTTCAGTAGCAGATCCACCTCTGTCCCTTCCTTACCAGCTTATGACAATAAAGAATCACTGTTGGCACCAATAAACACAAACTAAAATGTGAGATTAAAAATTTTATGTCAGTACTCGGTTTTATGGAAATTACCCTGATAAGTCTGACTATGCTTAACTTATTAATATCATCATTGAAATGAAAGCCCTGAGCTTTTAAATTCCTGTCAAAATCGAAGAAACTCCCCACTCTCCAAAATATATTGTATATGCCACTGGACTGTACACTTAAGAATGGCTGAAGTGGTACGTGTTATGTGTATTTTACCGCCATTTAAAAATAGTTTTTTTCAGAGAGAACAGCGCACATTTCAGAGCAAGATATCCTGACTATCAAATCCCTGCTCCCACTAGTTTGATGCTGAGTGACCTTGAGGCAAATTGCTTAACCTCTCTGAACCTCAGGTACCTCATCAGCAGAGTAGTACTGTACTCATTAAACAGTTGTTCTGAGGAACAACAAAGATAGAGCAAGTGGAAAGGCCTAGCACAGCACCAGTCTGTGGAGAACTGCTACGTGTCTCCTCCTGGGCCGTTGCTAAGGCTGCCTTTCCCAGCTTCCCTAGCAGCTAGGTATGGCTCCAGCTGAGCTCTGGCCAATAAAATGTAGGTGGAATCGCTGGAGGCCATTTCCGAATATAGTTTATAAAAACCTCCCACAGAATCTGCCACCCTTCTGCCCCCTTCTGTGAGCTGAATCAGAGAATCCAAGAGACGATGCCAATGCTATAAGGCAGGGGCTTAACAAACCTTTTCTGTAAAGTGCTGGGAGTCAATATTTTAGGGTTCATGGGCTATATACTCCCTCTGTCACAAGCACTCACTCTGCCATCGCAGTGTGAGAGCAGCTACAAAGCACAGGTAATACATACAAATGGATGTAGCCGTGTTCCAATAAAATTTCATTTACAAAAAAAAATTAAAGTATTCAAATTTGACCCACGAGCCAAGTTTGCTGACCCCGGCTCCGGGATGTCAGACTCACGGGGTCAAAGGGATCTGGGTCCCTAAAACTGCGCGAGGAAATGCACTTTAATACAGGCAAGAAATAAACTTCTCTTATGTTAACTCATAAGAGATTTTAGGGTTTTGTCAGTGTTAGCCTACTCTGACATTTTTGGAGGAGGTCGTGGAGAAGATGTGACCTCGAGCTGAATAAGGGCAATCTGAGGCTCCTCACTCCCTCCCCTGCCCTTGAAATGTACGTCTGGCCCCTGTTCCCCCACTGGGAACTGTTTTCAAGGACGCGGCCTTGAGAGAGCAATGTGTTGTTGAGACCATCTGGACAGGAGACACGACTGACTCCCATTATCCCAAATCTACCTGAACTTTTAAGATTCAGAAGGGCACGTGCAGAGATCTACTCATCTTGCAGCCACCCAAGACAAGCCTCGTATGGAAGTCCTCTTGCTTATCAAACCTGCCGCCTACAAATCTGGAGTGGTCTGCCTCTTTCTTTGGCCTCCCATCGCCCTCCGTGTACAGGGGCCAGTTTCAGATTTTACCCGGGAAGCTCCTGAGCTTTTAAACCAACAGATATCATACCAACCACATAAGTGCCCCTCCTGCCCTATGTTCCTTTGAAGACAGGGACTGTGGGTTATTCATCTGTCACAAAGCCTTCCCGATACATATTAGTGAAATTAAAAAAACCATCATCAAATAGATATTCATCATGTGCATGGGGAAATTAACAGATGCAACAGCTATGACATTGAAAGTCACCCCTGTCCCCTCCATGCCATCACCCTATTCCTGGACACATATCAGTGTTGTTTGTGCCCCATCCCAGATAACCAGAGACACACATTTGGGAGACAGTTTGCTTGGGTAAAGTGAACAGAGCTTGCTTAAGTGGTTCATTTTATGTGAACAGGTTGCTCCCTCTTACAATAAGTAAGCCCCTGGAATATACTGCAAAGTCAGCTTTTGGTTGTGGCTCAGCTATGGTATAATAGCATGTGATAGCCTGTCACCTACAAACCCGCAGATACCACCACGGCAGTTTGGTACTTTTACCCCTAATTATGGTGAGGGAGCCTGAGACTGCAGGAGGTTAAAAGACCTTTTCCAAAATCCTATGCCAGCCACACCAGAAACCCAGGCCTCTGTGAGTCCCAAGCACCATGCTACCCACAGTTGGATCCTGAAGCCTCTGGCATCACCCACCTTCCCTACTCGAAGCGTATTTGTTGGGGAACAATTAACCTCAGGATGTGTAATTTGTCACCACTACGTGTGAGCTTCAAATTTTGCCATTACAAGAGGAAAATGCGAAAAACATGTCCTAGATAGTAACACAGAGAAAAATGCTTCATTGTCTTAACTGCCTTTCTATTTCAAGCAAGGATCTGAACTACACTCAAAACTCCCTCGCAAGAACATTCTTCTTCCCAGGTGAGTTAACCAAATCTGTGCAAAACACTTCTTGTGTCGGAATATTAAAATCAGACATTTATTGAGCACTTTTCATATGCCAACGGCTAAATTCCTCCCACTTATGATCTCATTTTTTCCTCAGAGTAAGTCCGTGAGGTGGAAACAGCCCTTTGCTCTTCTCTGACGAGTGAGGAAACTGAGGCAGAGAAAGAAGACAGCATTTGTGTAAGTTCCGCAGGCCGTAAGTGGCGAATCAACACTCAGTCCCGGTCCTCCACCCCCAGACCACACTGCCCCCTCCCCAGCTCTGCCCTGCTGACTCTAAAGAGAGAGAGATGTGCTTTCCCCTTTGAGATCTGCAATTTCTGGGTAAATGTGCAAAAAGCAATGTGGAAGAAATCACCCGTGATGACTCGAGTCAGCTACTCAGGCGTCACTGAGAACCTCCGCCCTCCGGAACCCGAGGTGGGGTCAGCTAGAGGCTACGCAGTCAGGAAGGGCTGAGTTGACCTGACTTCTTGCACAAGGAAAGAAACCCGTGTTACTCCCCACCACTGCCCTGGGCCTGGAAAGGCGCCCACCACCTTCACTCAGGGCACTACTCTGACTTCACCATCGCTGATGGAACCCACAGGGAAAGGAAATAACTTTTCTATGATAGGTACTTTCAGGCGAGTATTATCTCACCTTACTTTTCAAAGAATGAAGAGCAATCAGCTCACTCTACTCTGAAACTGAATGGCATGGACACATGTGTTGCATAAGTAAGAAACAGAAACAGTTTCTTCTGTGATGGACTGTGCCCTTCAGAAAGCATGTACTACAAAACAGAATAAAGACTGGCCTTTGAAATCTGTGTACCGCATCAGTAGGAAAGTTGACACTTGCAATTTGCACGAGGATTTAAAACTTTACAATATGGTAAGCACGGGACTATAAGAATACACTTATGTCTTCCGAACAAAATGCTTTATAATTTGGGTTAGAAGTTTTTTAGTCTTCACTGTAGTCCTAATTTCAGTAACATAGCTATGTGAAAATATTTTAACGAAAACATTCTAATTCATTAACTTTGCATAAGAGCATGCATGAGAAAAGTGACCTTTTTTTAAAATACAACATACAGCCTGTATTCCTAATAAATAAGAGCAATTGTCGATTCCTTAACTGTGTGTCTTGGAAGGCTTCATTTCTCAAGCCTGATCATTTTTGTACAGGTGAATCTATTTTCTCGCCGGTAAATATGTTAACAATTAAAAAGACTGCTCAGCTTCTTGTATTAAGACTTGTGGAAATCATACAGCCTTGAGACACGCAAGCACTTGTCTAGTAAAGACGTGAAACACATTCTTAAACAGCTGGAAATAGGTAAGAAGTCTAAACAAAGTGCATTTTCTCTTGTGCTGGTCCATGGCCATGTGTATAGCACTTCACAAGCATTTAAGCACCCAAATTCCATTATGTTCTGGGGATCCCATGCCAACGTGAACACGTTTAAGGATATGAGAGACTAAAAACAACCGGCGTTCAGATCACTCCCCCCTGCACACACACACACACACACACACACACACACCCTGCACACACTGGTTTCAGTACGTTCAGCATCTCCGAAATGGACTGAGGAGCTCAAACAGCAGTAGGTTGTTCCCAGGCCAATTTTTGGAGAAAGACACGTAACCAGAGAGAAAAGTGGAATATAGGAAGCTCTTATGCCTGCAAGCATTTCCCGTTATTGTTGTCCTGGGCTTCTGCTCAAGGACTGCATGGACGAGGGGCAGCAAAAGTCAGAGCACAGAGCCTATGAAAGGTGAAAAGTTTTAGGAAACCTGCTCACTTTAAGCTGGGGTTTCAAAAGGCTGAATTTTCAACATCAGGGCAAAGTTAGTGGACACCTATCCCTCTGTCCCCCAAACCGGGGGACTTTTGGGCCCAGACTGGGCCTCAAGAGAACTGACACCTAGGGACTCACAACCTGAGTGGGCTAAAGAATCTCAAATCGTGAAAATGGTTTAAGGTGACACCCAAGTGGGAGTGACCCAGGTCCCTGACAGAGTGAACCCAAAGCTTCTTGGGGGCAGGAACACCTGTGCCAGGTCTTGCTTACCCTACCAGTCACTTTACAAAGGCAAAAAAGGCCATCAGTCCAAGGTTAGCAGGAGCAGAAAGAAGCACCCCTCCATTCTCAGATCCCGAAGAACCAAAAGGAAGCAGAAAAGCAGAAACACGGCTGCACTCTCCTCAGACATGGAGACTATCAAACAGACTAAAACATCACCTTCATTACCAAGCTTAAAGAATTAAATGACAAACTTGAAAAAATACCTGCAGAAAACAGGTATAACATAGGAAACATTACATTATAGGAAACTATCAAATTTGTCGTAGCAAACTTGAAAAAGAAACAAACAGAGCTGTTATAAACAAATACTAAAATAACCGATGTTAAAAATACAGTGAATGGACACAGGCGCATTGCTGCTCTCATGCATTTGCACTGGAGGTCCTCCCTGCCTGGAAAGAACATCCCCCAGACATCCTCTTGGAAAATTCAGGTCCTTCAATCTTTTCTCAAAGGTCACCTTCTCAATGAGGCCCACACTGACCACAACAGACATACTCCCTCTCCCCGCACACTTGTACTCTGAATCACCTTCTTTAAAGCATTTAGCAACTTCTAATATAAACACTTCCCTCATTTACTATGCTTATAGTATACAGTCTGCTCCTTACCAGCAGAACATATGCTCCACGAAGACAGCAATGGTTGCTTGCTTTTAGTTCACTGAGGTTTCCTAGATGCAAAAATACCATGTGATATATCTGACACACAACAAATATCACTTGAATGAATGATCAGCGTAGAGCACCTGCCTATTCTAGAGACAATATCTTTAGTAATGTAACCTTAGGCCAAATGCTGTTGCGTGGCAGCTACAGCACGACAGCCACTCACGTTGACATCAGGGCCACCTGTACGTGATGTGCTTGCTGCCTTTCCGTCCCTCCACTCACTTCCCCACTCCCACACCAACTCTCCCTCACATTACAGCACACAATACATATTTCTCTCTTCAGAAAAGATGAGCCTAGGTTTATGGGTCCTATTTTCTAACCAACTGTGAGTCTAAATTAGACTGTATAAATCCATGAGTTTGCACTGGAGCCAGCACTCAGATTACTAGAGCTAAGGGCAGAAAGAGGTGGCAGGCTGCAGAGAAGATAAAAAAAATACAGTGAATGAGGGGCTTCCCTGGTGGTGCAGTGGTTAAGAATCTGCCTGCCAATGCAGGGGACACGGGTTTGAGACCTGGTCCGGGAAGATCCCACAGGCTGCTGAGCAACTTAACCCGTGCACCACAACTACTGAGCCTGCACGCTAGAGCCTGTGAGCCACAACTACTGAAGCCCACGTGCCTGGAGCCCATGCTCCACAACAAGAGAAGCCCCTGCAATGAGAAGCCCGCACACCACGGCGAAGAGTAGCCCCTGCTCGCTGCAACTAGAGAAATCCTGCACACAGCAACGAAGACCCAATGTAGCCAAAAATAAATAAATAAATACATTTATTTAAAAAAAGCCGAAAACAACCAGATGGGGACTTTTCTGGTGGTCCAGCAGTTAAGATTTCACCTTCCAGTGCAGGGGGTGCAGGTTCGATCCCTGGTCAGGGAGCTAAGATCCCCCATGCCTCACAAACAAGAAAGCAAAACACAAAACAGAAGCAATATTGTAACAAATTCAATAAAGACTTCAAAAAAAAAAAAAAAAAAAAAAAAAAAAAAAAACAAACAGAGAAAGACACTACCAAAAAAGAAAATTGCAGTCCAATATCTTTGATAAATATAGATGCAAAAATTCTCAACAGAATATTAGAAAACCGAATCGGACAACACATAACAAGATCATACACCATGACCAAATTTGATTCACCCCAGGGTCACAAAGTTGTTTCAACATATGCAAATCAATCAGCGTGATACACCCCATCAACAAAGGAAAAACAAAAAACCAATGATCATCTCAATAGATGTCGAAAAAGCATTTGAAAAACTTCAACATCCGTTCATGATAAAAACGCTTACCAAAGTGGGTATAGAGGGAACATATCTCAACATAATAAAAGCTATTGATGACAAACCCACAGCCAGTGTAATACTCAATGTTCATAAGCTGAAAGCCTTCCCACTAAAATCTGGAACAAGACAAGGATGCCCACTCTCACCTCTTCTCTTCAACATAGTATTGGAAGTCCTAACCACAACAATCAGACAAGAAAAAGAAATAAAATGTAACCACATTGGAAGGGAAGAGGTAAAATTGTCATTATATGCAGATGACATGATAATATATATAAAGGAAACCCTAAAAATTCCACACAAAAACTCCTAGAACTGATAAACAAATTCAGCAAAGTAGCAGGATACAAGATTAACATACATAAATTGGTTGCATTTCTTCTTCTTCTTTTCTTTTTTCTTTTAAGATTTATTTTGGTTGCATTGGGTCTTCACTGCTGTGCACGGGCTTTCTCCAGTTGTGGCCAGTGGGGGCTATTCTTCGTTGTGGTGCGCGGGCTTCTCATTGCAGTGGCTTCTCTTGTTGCAGAGCACGGGCTCTAGGCACACGGGCTTCAGTAGTTGTGGTACACGGGCTCAGCAGTTGTGGCTCATGGGCTCTAGAGTTCAGGCTAAGTAGTT